>VDFB02088684.1:0-21812 GCA_007258455.2 Sequoia sempervirens | reverse complement strand
TAGTGTCGCAATTTTTGAGAAGCAAACACTACTGCGAGGCAAGCTTTATCAATACTAGTATAATTAACCTCATAAGAAACAAGAGTGTGACTAATATAATATATGGCCCTTTCTTTCCCTTGTTCATCTAATTGAGCCAACAATGCCCCCAGTGAAGATTCAGTAGCTGAGACATATAAAATGAGAGGATTTCCTGGAATGGGAGGCATTAAAATGGGAGGATTTTCCAAGTATTCTTTAATTTGGTCCATGTTCTTTTGGCAATCCTCATTCCATACACATTGAACACCTTTATGCAATTTTTTGTTGAAAGGTTGTGCTTTATCTGCCAATTGTGAAATAAACCTTCTTATGGATTGAAGGCGCCCTTGAAGACTCCTCATTTGGATGAAATTTTTGGGAGGTGGCATGTTTATAATGGCTTGAACCTTTTCAGGGTCCACTTCTATTCCTTTAGCTAAAATGATGAATCCCAATAATTTGCCAGAAGTAACACCAAATGCACACTTTTTTGGGTTTAATCTTAGTTGAAATTGTTCCATGCGATCTAGAATCACTTCTAAATCAACCAAATGTGTTCCTCTTCTCTTAGACTTAGCCAGGGTGTCATCCACATAATCTTCCATATTCTTATGCATCATGTCATGGAAGATAGTTGTCATAGCTCTTTGGTAAGTAGCTCCTGCATTTTTCAATCCAAAGGGCATGACATTCCAACAATAAGTACCCCAGGCACATGTGAATGCAGTCTTTTCTTGATCCTCATGAGCTATCTTGATCTGATTATACCCAGAAAAACCATCCATCAAAGAATAGATCTCATATCCCGCTGTCATGTCCACTATCATGTCTATGTTAGGAAGTGGAAAATCATCCTTTGGGCATGCTCTGTTAAGATCTCTAAAGTCTGTGCAGATTCGAATGGTTTTATCATGTTTAGAAATAGGTACAATGTTGGAAATCCAGTCAACATAGTCTATGGCTCTAATGAATCCTGCACCAAGGAGCTTTTCTAATTCAGCTTTCACTAAAAGAGCTATATGAGGGTGCATTTTTCTCAACTTCTGTTTGACCGGTTTCACACCTGGAGCTATGGACAAATGATGCATAATGAGATTAGTGTCCAACCCTGGCATGTCTAAGTATGTCCATGCAAAGTTAATTTCCTTCTTTTGGAGGAACTCGGTATAGGCTTTCTTTTCTTCAGGTGATAAAGATTTAGCCAAGTGTACAATTTTTTGAACTTCCTCTGTGCCCAAATTAATAGCTTCTGTAGGTTCAACCAATACTGATGATCTATCCTAGAAATAGCTTGGGAGACTATCAAGTACCTCATCCGTAGGTGCCTCTGGGAGGTTTTCACCTTTGGATACGTCTTTTATTTTTACTTTTTTTGGTTCTGACACCGCCACATAGTGGTTTTCGCCATCATAACTCTTATTCTTTTTTTCTTTTCTTTTTATCTTGTGACTAAGGTACTTGATGTCAGGTTCTGTCATACTGGTAGCCGGTTCACTGGTGGAAGAGACTACAGGTTCAATGGCATTTAGATAGCAGGTGATCTCATAGTCATTGTGAAATTTCAAGAGTTGAAGCTCTTGGTACTGTTGAGACCAATCAATAAGGTTGGGGTGAACAAGGGGTAGGTTGATGACCGGTTCAAGATTAAGGATATAGGTGATGTCATCTCTGGTGACTGTAGAATTGGAATCTGTCAAGTTTCCCTCTAAAGTGTCTAAATCATAATTTATCCTAGCAAGTGAAGAATCGTCTACTAATGTGACATGTGGGTTCCAATCTTCTAATCTAACACATGACTCGTCAGTTACATCAGGTTGAGAACTATAAGCATGGACAACATCCATATCCAAGTCAACTATTGCATCTGAGAGTGAATCCCATTCAAACTCATGAGAGTCTATTTCTGAATTATTGTTGGAGCCTCGTGATGTAGAAGCCTCAAGATTTGGAAGAGGCTCCTCTCTTCTAGCAATTTGCTCAATCACAAAATTATCCGAATTATCACCATCCATTGCAGCTGGGATGGAGACACTATCCATAGTAAATCTTGCATTCATATAGTCACTATCTATTGCAAATGAGATAGGAGGACTATCAATTATTAAATCTCTTGAATCTTCCCAAAGGAGATTTGTTGAAGGTACCCAATCATCTGTTATGTCTTGTTGATTGGTCAAATCTGGTACATATTTTGTGTCATCTTTACTATCCCACCTATCAGAAATGGGGACAGTGCATTTATTATTGTTCATAAAGCCTAGGCCAACCGGTTTCTTAGACTTACATGCAAAAAGATCATGATTGAGTGGTTCGGCTCTAGCATCTAACCTGTGACTAAGAGGGCCATATCCTCGATAACCCATCTTCTTGACAAAAGTATATCCTCTCCCATAGGACTTAGGAGAGGGGGAGAAATTTTCATTGTGCTGGTATTTCTCCTCTTTGTATATCCAATCTCGAAAGTCCTCTCTTTTCATCTTGTATTGGTACTGAGGATTCAACAAACTTGTCAAATAGTGTCATTGTTGAAGATGATGGTTTCATCTCCTGTGAAGGCTTTCATATGTCCTAGGGGAAACAGGCATCTTTGCAAAAGAGTCAAGTTGATACCCCCCCATGCCAAGGTCTACTGACTTAAATTTTTTTTGACAGTCTGCTAAAGTTGTTTCATAATCCTCTGCTGCTCGGTTAAGAGGGACATGAACATTAGCTGAGATTGAGTTAATTGATAAGGTGTTATCCCCTGGTATGCAAATTTATGTTCCATTGTAGGGGAACTTAACACACTGGTGGTAGGTAGACGACACTGCCTGCATATCATGAATCCATGGTCTACCCAGTAAAATGTTGTATGCAAGGGGTCCAGTATCAACAATTTGAAACAAGATATCCTTTTCAACTGGGCCAATCCTGACAGGAAGGACAGCCAACCCCTTAGAACTTCGTTCTGCCTCATCATAGGCCTTTATGGTGATCTTCTTTCTAGTGTCGATCACTTGCTCTGAATAGCCCAAAGTTTTTAACAAATTCAAAGTACAGATATTTAACCCAGCACCCCCATCAATCAACACGCGCCTGACACGGGTTTTATGAATCATGACTTCAATGTGAAGGGCAAGATTGTGTGGATGGCTTAGGGATTTGTCATCATCTTCAGAGAAAGAGAGGTAATGTGGGCTAGTAATGTGATTCACCATGCCTTGGAATTGGTCTATATCAATGTTGTTGGGGACATTTGTTGTGCGCAAAGCATCCTCAAGGATCTGCTTATGTCTAGGGGACAACTCTAGAAGCTCTAAGATTGAGATCTGTGTTGGAGTTTTAATCGATCTACAAGATTGTAGTTTGGGTTTGAGAGCAAAGCGGACTTTATAGTGACATTCTTGGATGCCACTTGCTTGGATTTGTTGGATGGACCTGAACTAGGCCCTCTGAGAATAATAGGGCTTGACTCCTGGTAACAGCATTAAGGGCTTGGGAAGATAACCTAGAATGAGGACCTCTCGGCACCACAACAGGTTGGTTGTCAAAAATAGGGGGAGAGTCATAACCATGCGGGTCCTTACTCCTTATCATATTAACACTTGGCTCCACAACTTCAAGCATGTTTATCACATTTTCTGCCGCTGTATAGGTGTAGTTGATTGCAGCTTTTCCATTCTGTGATTTAGAGGTTTCCCCCTTGTCGTAATTAATTAGGCAAAGGTTCCTTAAAAGCCTTATGATCAGCATTGGTATTTAGGCCATCAACTTGAAGCTTTCCACTTTCTATAAAATCTTGGACGATATGTTTTAATCTCCAACAGTTTTCAACAGTATGGCCAGGGCCATTATGAAATTTACAGAATTCCTTGTCATCCCACCAATGTGGCTTAGGATCCGGAATGTGAAATTTTGCAGGATCCTGAGGATGTGCCAAGTTGTTAGCAATGAGAGTTTTGAGAATATCCTCATATGAGTCACCCAATTTGGTAAATTTCCGCTTCTGGTTTTTGGGCCTCTCCTGATATCTTGATTTACTTTCTTGTTGTGGAGGTGCATTAAGCTTCATTGCTTGCACAGCCTTAGTCAAATTAAGAACACTTTGATATCTTGATTGGGAAGAATCCACAACTCCATCATTGACAACTTGTTTGTTTTTGTTCCAATTGTCAATGAAGCATTTACACACTAAATATCGATGAAGAGAATGTTGTGCAGTTTTCACACACACGCCCCGCTGAAAGTAGGGACCCTCTTTCGCTTTGGTTTTGGTTTCTTGGCCCTTTCATTTTGAGCTTTTATCTCACTTTGGCATGTTTTAAATGTTTATTTTGATTTCCTAAGTGTCTCCCCTGAGTTATTCATTGAAGATCTTTGGTTTTGAGTTATATTCAGGTTTTTGCTGAAGTTCGGGACTTTCCACCTCATCCGGAAGTTCCCGGATCCTGTTCGAACTCTGGCTGAGTGCTGTCATTTAGAGGTTTTCGGTCTTCACAGATTTCTGCATGGGCCGGATTTTTCTAGATTTCGTCCTGTTGTCGAGTTTCCGGGTTTTCTGACTGTCTTGTTGATTGCATTTAATATCATTTGTACCTTTGGCAAGCGATGTATTTAAGTGATTTTGGATGATTATTATGCTATTATGCTTATTGATTTCCGTCATTTGAGCTAAGGAGTGCATTCTTGTGAGTGCTGGATTTGGATTTGGGGCGTTGAGTTTGCGAATTATGAATTTGCTGGTGATTTCTTTGGTGCTTTTTTGTCGTTTTTCTTTGTGGACGCCATTGAACTTCGCATTTGTTGTTTCTGGGATCAATTTTTGCTTCACAATGGTATGTTTTTTATTGCCTTGCTTCTAATTGATGATTGCAGATAGCACTTTGAAGTTATAAAGCTTATATTTGGGTTTGATTATCTATGTTATTTGAACATTTTCGCGACTAGGGTTGTGTAGCATTTTCTGATTTATGGTCTTCCAAGTGAGCCTCGAGCTCGTCTATTCCTTTGCGTTGAGAGGGGTCATGCTCAAGAGGTCGTGAGTTTTCCCTAGTAAGGCTTTGGCAGTCAAAATATTTAATTTTGAGCTCATCTATGCTTTAATGGTGGATCTGTGGGGTTTAACTTAGGGCATCGCCATTTATCTTTAGTATGTTCTCGAATTGGCTTAGAATGCAAAGAGAATCCATAGAAATCCCATATTAAACTTGCCCTAAGCTTAAATCTTTGAAATTCATGATCAATTTGATGTTATGAGTGAAATCACGATTTCGTGTCACAATCTGAGTTTCGGCCTCAATCTGGGATTTTTCGTTCCCTCAGGATAATCCGTCTCTAGCGGATTTTCCCGATCTCC
The DNA here is from genome assembly GCA_007258455.2 of Sequoia sempervirens. Lineage (NCBI taxonomy): Eukaryota > Viridiplantae > Streptophyta > Pinopsida > Cupressales > Cupressaceae > Sequoia > Sequoia sempervirens. Next base: position 16,456 of record VDFB02088684.1, on the reverse strand, counting down.
TTGGTTTTTTCTGAAATCCACTGTCATTTTCAGAGTTTCATATATTCGTGGATTTTCGTTGACCCTGGATTTTCCCAATCTCCATCGTTTTCCCGTTTTCCTTTGAGTTCTCGGAATCTACATTGCTTTCAAAATTTTACCTTATCCACGGATTTCCGTTGACTCCAGATTTTCCGAAGTCCTTGGTTCCCTATTTTTTTCGAATTTGCAAATTGTCTCTGCCTTCGTGGAAATCCGTCTCTAGCGGATTTTCTCGAAATTTGGTGAAATGTAAGGAAATATGGATAGCATGATTTATTAATGATTTATGATGCATTTTATGTTTTATTCATGCTATCTTTTGATCTCCTATGTGGTTTGTTGATTGAAAATGATCAAATTTAATTATTAGTAGGTGTTTTATTGATTATTCCACTGGAATCCATCTAGCCCAGAATTTCCTGAAATTCCTCCCTGGCTCAGATTCCCTGGATGGTTCTGAAACCCAAAGTTTATCAAGAGCATTTTATATGAGTTTTAATAACACCTTGATTGAATGAGGCTTATTCTAACGGTGTTTTTATCGATTAACATTCCCTTTCCTGTGGTTTTATTTATGATTTCCATGTTCAGTGCAAGCTGAACCTAGCAAGGCAACAGTTGGGTCTTCAATGTCTGATGTAGAGAAGATTAAAATGGACATTAAGAGAAAGATCCCTAAGAGTAAAATCACTTTAATTTGGTCAGAGGTGACTGATACAAATGTCGGATTGTGGGATTATGAAGAATTTAAAGGAAGAATGGCAGCAAAGGATTCCCCTTTGGTGGCCAGAAGGATGATGGAATCAGGCTTGTCACATGTAGTTGGTTTCCCTTCTATGATGCAGTGTTATGAGGTGGTCCTCGAGTGTGCCAGGCACTACGATCGGGACACACAAAGAATAATTGGTCCTCAAGGGAGAGTTGTAGCAAAACTCAACCCTGTTTCCATTTCCCAAACTTTTGATATGTCAGACAGGTCTCATGTGGTGGGATTCAACATGAAGGCAACTCAGGAGTTCTACGATGAAGAAATTGTGAAGTCACAATAGTTTATCAATTCCTGGCTGGAGAAGCCCAAGTCTCACTATTCTAAACTACCCAAGCAGCTATTCAGAGCAAAGTTCGAGTATTATGATGCCATCACTCTTCTCAGCAAGGTGGTTGGATTGAAGAATGCTGGCATGTTTGAAAATTGGATGTGCCATGTGATTGTGAGGATGGAGCAAGAGAAGATTAACTACCATTGGGCAGGGGTCATTAGCAAAGTAATTCATGAATAGTTGTCCAATGTGTTACAAACAAAGACCTTCACAATGACTTCATATTTGGTCTATGCACTTGCAAGATTCCACCCCTATAAAGGATTGAGTACAAGGGGAACCTTTGGATAGGATATCAACTACGAGGTTTACCCTCAGTTGCATCTAGGAAGCTCAAGCTATAGGAGGGTGAATGATGCATTCACCATGCATATCACTAGATTGCTTCAAGGTGCAGAACATGTTAGGATTTCAGATAATGCAAAAGAATTCATCAAGAAATATGGGGCATGGTTTATTCAATTCCCAACTTTCTCCTACATTCAGATTGATGGCTGCCAGAGAGCTCCATATAGACTTCCAAGATACCCTACTGATCTCATTCTACTGTTGGAGGTCCCTAGGCAGATCTGTGACTTTAATGCCATTGTCAAGAGGGACAAGCATAAGACTGGATTTGGTGGAGACTTCCCCTTGAGGATTGGTACTGGATTGGCTTGTCCTTCCATTGGTTCTACCCAAGATTCAAAAGAAGAAATTAGTACTCTTGGCTTGTCTTTCCACTCTAAGAGATCCAGGTTTGATATCACAGGAGAAGCCTAAAAAAAGGCCAGCAGAGAGTATAGCCATAAGGTAGATTTGGACGACTATTGGGCCAATTGTAGTGATGAATTTGAGGTCAGAAAGAAGAAGTTTTCTCACCTTCTAGTTGAATCAGTCTGACTATACAATGTGAGGGCAATCCTGGACCAACTTGACGATGAAGGAAACTTGATCCAAGATCATGCTTATGAGGCCATAAAAGACATACCAATTGGTGATGTGGATTGGTTGGAAGAGGAAAAGACAGAATTAAAACAACTGGTGGATCCAGTTATCAAATTTACTAAGATGTGGCTAAAGCATAAGCTATGGGAGTTGGAAAATGATGGTGTATAGTGCACCTATGCACTAATGGGAGATTTGGATCCTCTCTCCACCTCTGAAGAATCTACCGAGTAGGATCCTAAGGGCAAGGGTAAGTTGGATTCTCCTTTCAAAATCAAGATAAAGGGTGTTCAAGAAGTAGAAGCCCAGGAAGCAGAAAAATAGAGAAATCCAAAGGCCAAGAAGAGGACAAGGACTAGGAAGTCTAAGTAGAAAGAAACTGAAGGGCAGAATCCTAAGGCTGGTGATCCTATACCCAAAAGGAGGAGAATCATAAAATCGTCAGAGGGCAAGCTCCAAGGTAGGAGGGGAAGAAGTTTCCCCACCAGTGGTAAATGTTGAGAGTTCAGAGGAGAAGGCCAAGGTGTATACAAGGAGGTCTAGGACTCCCTCTTCTAAGGATAGTGTGCCTAGGGTAGATCTCCCTCCAGTGGTTTCTCATGAGGAGCAGCGTGATGATGTGTCTTCCGCTCATGAGGCTCAAGGTAAACCAGGTGAGTCAAAAAATGTTGAAGATCATCTGGATATTGAAGGAGAAGAATTTCATGAAGGTGACCTTTATAGTGCAGAGGCAGAAATTGATAAGGTAATACAATCTCCTTTGGTAGCTTATGCGGAGTCACCTGTTGGAACCGAAGAGGTTAAGTCACCTCTAGTAGAAGAGGAAAAAGTGAAGGATCCATCACCTAAACAAGAGGAAGAACATGCTAAAGAAAAGGAAGGCAAGACAGATGAGACTCCTGAGAAACAAAATTTGAGTGAAGAGACACCTAAGGAATAGTAGGAGGAAACATAGGCTAAGGTGAAATTAGAATCCACTGTCCCTAGTTGGTTGGACAGGGAGATAAAGAGAAAACAAGTAGTTCTGGAAGATAGTCCACCAAATTGGGATGCGCTGCTAGCCAAGATTGGAAAAGACAAAGGTAAGAAGAAGGCTAGGGTGATCTTGAGGATTGAAAGAGATGAGGCTCATAACAGGGTTGTTCACATTACAACCCCTGCTCCAGATAAAAATAGAGATGATGTGGCTGGAAAGGATTACAATGTTCAAACTTTCAATCTTGGGCCTACATCCATTGAGCAGGATATTGAGGATTATGAGGGGTCTAGTGCAGTCATCTTGGGAAGATTGAGAAAGGAAATAAAGACCAAGCAGGAGCTAAAGAAAGAAAATGAGAATCTCAGGAAATGCTTGGAAGATTTGATGAGGCCCCTACAATCCATTAATCCCTCAGTTTCTGCTGCAAAGCCTTTACCTCGGGAGACCATTACCGAGCTTGAAAAGATGAAGGCTTCCACTCTTACCATTGTGAATTGGTTGTAAGGGGTGCGAACCAAGGGTAATGAAGCTATCAAGGATATTTTTTTCGACTAGAAAGGATGCTATCAGGGAAACTAATTGGTTGAAGGCAATGTTGGCACAGGATAGGGAAGATACAGATCTCTTGCTGTAGAAAACCAGAACTATCATGGAGTACACTAGGGATAGGCTGGTAAGTGATAAAATTATTCCTTCCTCTGGAGTTGCTGAACCTTGGGAGTGGTTTGAAGCACTGCAGATTAGGAAGAAGGTTTTGAAAAATATTTACAAACAGAGGAGGCAGATTGATGATACCCTAGCTGGTGTGTACAATGGTTCCATTTCCTTTTTTGAGATTATGACAGGGAGAAGGAAGATTTCTCCCAAGTATTTGAGTTTGGAACAGTTGAGGAGGTGGTGGCATGATTTTTATGCCCCAATTAATGATGATTCTATTTCTAAGCATCAGTTGGATGATGTGGCCACATACATTATTGTCATTGATAAATACCTAACCTATAGGGTTGATTGGGATAAGTCGGTAAAACAGTCAAGGGAGGAAATTGCATCAATTGAAAGGCGACTTAGGGTTTTTCCTTTGCCTCCTGTGGCCGACTTGGATAGGGTGCTTTCGAAGGTTCATGAAATGCTGGATCGGAATAAGGACAAAGGGGAAGGAAGTTAATGATTGGCTACATCGATATTTGTGCTTCCCTATTATTTTGCCATGCATTGGTCCGGGCTACATTGGGGATCCCAGGCCGACTTGGATGAAGTTCATGCATTTAATGCATATTTTATTTTATTTTTGAATTTCTCTTGGCCGACTTGTGCCTTATTATTATTGTAAAATCTTACCTAGGCCAACATGTTTTGGGAGTTCTATAAGTTTGGCATTTTTCCTCATTTGTAAGGGTTAAGAAGTTTTAGATATAGACAAATAGAAAGCTAGTTAGAGTGAATTAAGTAGAGCAAGTGTTAGCAAGTAGTTGTTCTCAAGAAAATATTGTAACAGAAAGCTGGAATTGTTGCTACAGTGGATAATTTGATGCAAGTAATGACATTGTGATTTGGTGCCATACTTGTGTTTTTCATATCTTGAATGGTTCTTGTCATTCTATCTTTAAAATTTCTTTGAGGAGGCTAATATTTATATTAGATTTGATTTAATAATGTTTATGGTTTGATATTTGAAGTGTTGCAGCAATCCCTAGTCCATACTTTTTGCAACCAACTGATTGTTAGTTGCTTTGCAAAGTTAACTTGGACTTTATATTCATTGTACTTAGTTCAATTATGAGGGTTTATTCATTTCAATTGCAATAGGGTTGTTTGAATGAATGTTCATGATTTGAAAATATTAACACCTTAGAAGATTGCACTATTTCTATAAGATTGCAGATTTATCTGGGTCAAGTAGAGATCAGTTTTAAGGGATTGGTCCATTTCAAGTATTGGTCATTTGCATTGTTAATCTTAGGTTTAATATTAAGTTTAGAAATCTCTTTAAAACCCTTATCTTTTGTTATTTCTTTGATTACTAGGTTAAACTTAGGATTGAAGTATCATCTTATTGTTAGATCTGATAAATTGAGATTTAGTATTTTGCTTGTAGTAAGGTACCATTGTGATTACTAGTATTTTCACATTATCACTGAGTTGTTCATGCATTTTTCAAGACCTGACATTAGAGACCTTGGGGTTATCTCTTAAGGCTTGCTGATATAGATTTACCTTTCAAGTGAGATAGGATATTATATTTTGTTTGAGTTGTTGTTGTGCAGAAAACATCATCAACAAAGAATATATATACAAGTTTAAAACTTGTAATCTGCATGGTATAAATACCTTCCCAAATTCATATGTTGAATATTGACAATACAACAATATTAAGCAAAACAATATTATTGCCACAAAGTCAAATGCTATGAATTGTGATCAAGAAAAAAAAAAACTAACCATTTAGACCTGCCCGATACTTCATGTATTTGCCAGCCATCACATGATTAATGTGATTTATTTAAAGGTTGAAACCTTATTAAATTCACTACCATATGACTTTTAATAAATTCATCTTCCTTTAATATATGAAATGTAATGAGATCGATCCATATGCCAAGTTCACAATATAAACCATTATATTGCCAAAGCTATATGCCATGACGATATGTAATAGAAATTGCCACAAAGAAAATATGAATAATCAATCACATTAAAATGTAACAAGGAAGACTAAGATCACCTTAGAGTATATAAAATCTGAGCCTTCATATAACCAAACTGAAAATACGTCAAGCGTAGCCTAATAATCTAAGAGTGATCAAGTTGAATATACCAGAGACTTTGTAATGAATCATATATACCTGAATAACTATGCCATATACCTGAAATTTGAAAATACATGCCATGAACATTGTAAATCACCATGTGAACCAACATCATGTGCCAGCCATGAGCCATGTGAATCACCATGTGAGCCAACCATAATCATCATGTATCAAAACAAGCTGAGAATGCATCCTGTCAACATCCACAAAGCATATCATCACATTCATATCAGCAAACCACTTTTGGCATCAAGGAAAAACCAAAAACAACTGAGATCCAACACCTTAATATCGTTAAAATCAAGAAGGATTTTAGTGAAAGAAGTAGAACACAACTTAGAAGAAAAATTCATAGGAGAATAAGGAGAGGGAAACAACATAGAAAATTAATTAATACAATATTGACATAGGTTACATAAACAATGAATCAAAAGAAGAACCAAATATGAACACTCCTAGGAAATTGCTTATGTTTGGAAAAGATACAAATGAAGCAACAAAACATGTGTTTATCCTAGAATCTATGTGGCAAAGGCAACATATAACAAGAGATGATACAAAGTTATTTTATTTCATTGGATCAATCCATGAAAATACCCTTAAATGGTACCAGAAAAATTACCCTAACAGTGACAATGATTTGGAAATAGTGAAACAAGATTTCCTAGCCAATTTTGCTACCCCGGACTTGCCTATAGAAGGAGTTAGTGAACTTTGGGAACTAACACAAAATGAGGACAAAATAATAAAAGAATTTGATAAAAGATTCAAAGAATTTTCCAAAAGACTAAAAGAACTATTTGGTGACAAAAAAAATTTGGATAGTTTATCTCTAGAGTGATACAATAAATTAGAATAACTTTGGATAGGATACATTTAAATACCTACTCGGAAGTAGTTACATTTGCATGCTGAATTGAAAACCAATCTTGGTGAAAATAAGTAATGGAAAAAGAGAACAAGGAGTTGGAAAAGTTGAAACTAGGGATGGAACAACTGAGACTCCAACAAGACATAATGGAAAAGCAATAGATGTTTGCACCAAGACCCAATATCGGGTGTATTTACTATGGAAGAGGACACATAAGAAATGAGTGCCCAAAGAAAAGTGGAGAAAAGAAAGCCAATGCATTATGAGTATACTTGCAAAAACTACCCAAACAGATAAACTCAATCTATTGTAATACATGCAGAGAGTGGGATGATCGTGACATTGAAGTCCTTGATAGTTGTTCTAATTAAGTGAATATCCTACTGCAAAGAGGCATAGCGACCAATATAAGTTGGCATACATTAAAGGAATTTCAGAAAGGCCACTATATTAATAGGATCATGGATATAAACTACCACAATAGAAAAACAAGAAAAATGTCAATTCTTTACAAAACCAACCAAATGAAAACATGTACACTAACAAAGGCCAATTCCATGGGGATAATGGTCGAGGAAGAGGATGGAGGAGACAAAATGATGCCACATGTTTTAAATGCAATAAACTAAGCCACTTTGTGATAGAATGTTGGGGGGTAGAAAGAAACGCTATGGATTCTGTAGTAATACTAAACATAATGTATTTAATTGTGATAGAGCCCAGACCTATTATAGAAATACAACTCTGCAATCAAAGAGTGACAAGCTCCAAAACCTAAATTCATCAAGAGGGGAAAGATTACTAAGAAACATACCAAAAGAACAAAAGGAGATAGATGAAGAAAACTATAAGGAAGAAAATGTAGAAATTAGTATCTCTGACATAGAGGTTCTTAACCACAACAAAGCAATAGTGATAACAAGACAAGGGACCAATACCATAAATGATAAAGAGACACAAAATAATATGAAACCAATATAGATGAGGAGCCATTCCACCCCACTAGAAGAGAACATGATCAAATAGTGGAAGAAACAAAGAAAGTGGTCACAAAACAAGAAAATGAGGAAACAAACCAATACTTTTCTAATCAAGACATATGAATACTTAAATAGTTAATGAAAATGGATAAGCAATCTAACCTATTGGATAAACTAAAAAAAAAATGTAAATATTATAACAAACAACAAAAGACACCACAAATAAAAACTATAAACAAAGAAGAAAGACAATGGAAAGCACACCCAATTATGATCACAATAAGTATAAGTCATAAGAAGATAACCAATGTCATGGTGGATTTAGGAGCAGATATCAATATGCTACCAAGATGAGTGTGGGAATAGATAGGAAAACTAGAACTATATAAAACACCATATAACATTGGTCTAGTAGATGGTAATGGAATGAAAACCCTGGTAACATGGAAATAGGTGGAAGTCAATATCAAGGGAGTAAAATAAATAGTAGATTTTGAAGTATTTGGAATAAAATAAACATTTGATTCATTCAATTCCCTACTATGACTTAGATGGTTTGTAAATTCCATTGGAATTATAGACTCCTACAAAGAGGAGATATCATTTTCTAACACAAACAGAATAGTTCATATTCCCCTAGGAAAAACTCCAAATGAAACACACATAGAATAAACAAACCCAAAAGACTATAATGAATCTAAAAATAAAAACTATATACAATTTTACAGTTTTTTAGTATAGGAAAAATAGGTTTTGAAGGGGACCCGAAACCCTTTAAAAAAGAGACCATTGCTATAAAAGATAATAAATAAAAAAACAAGAAGCCAACCATCAGCAAAAAACAAGCGAAACACCAACCAAAAAATAGGACAAAACCAACAGGAAATTACACTTTTCAGAATATTAGCTGCTTCAAGATCACGAGCTATGATCTTTTGGTGCTTTTTCATTACCTCAGCTACCTCCTTCACAGAATCCCCCAAGTTCTTTTTAGTCTTGTTTCATGTGCAAGTGCATGGTCCCTTATCATTTTTCTCCCCCTTCATTTCTTTGAGGAGATCAACCAAACCAACAACTTCTTTCAACGCACCTGAAGATTCACCTTTCCATAGTCTAGCCTTTTCATTAAGGAATTGAAAACCCTCAACATTATTATTGAGTGTAGATCAACTGAATTTGACCACATTTTCAATCTTCTCATAGACCTTAGAGAATTTATCTTCCAAGACAGTAATTCTATACTCAAATTCCCTCTTTATTTTTAGCATCTCATCAGTAACTATCTTTAGAACATCAAAAAAATGATTTACCTAGTCCAAAATAGAACGATCTTGAGAATTAGTATTCACCCCAACATTATTAACCAAAGAACAAACCTTGACATTGGTAAGGTTTAGCTCATGAAACAACCATTGGAAAATTTTGAAGAAGATAATTGAGCCATCGTTCACCATGCCCAAGACAATCCAGAACACTCTTATAATCTCCCACAGATGCCAATTAAAAATATAATTTCATGGTCACCACTAAGTGACAATCTAGAAAACCCAAAATTAGAAGGAGAATTTAAAATTGAAAGCACCACATATAGAAGAGATAGTGAGGAAGTGTTAGACACATGGATGCAAGAAGAACCAGATCTCCATTCTTGGAGAATTACCGAATTTCGTAGAATATTTATGATCAGGAAGATCTTGGAGAATGCTCTACATTCTATCACCCTCACAAATAAAGAACTACAAAACAACTGTGGGAAAATAAAAGATAGCATAGAAGCTATATCTGAAAACACTCACCATAAAAATCACATTTTGCAAGGAATATCTCACATCAAATTTCCCAAATACTCAAGATTTGGGGACCTACTATCATTTATCACATAGATAGAAAAAATCAAACTAAGGAAAGAAGACTAGACATATTGAAACATACACTCATTTTTAATATTTCATGTTGGAAAAATGGACAGAAATAACATTTGACACAATGGAAAATATTCAAAATCTTAATCAAAACAAGGTGTCTATTGAAGGAAGGAGAATATAAGGAAATATAAAAGTATAATGGATAGATCCCACTGAAAGAACACCTTACCATTTATACTACCACATCGAAAGAGAGAAATGAATATGATGATCATATTTATACAATTATTCTACTAGACATTAACACCAGTGGCGCGGACTTAGTACATCAACTAAGAGTGATGAGGATAAACCAATAGTTGGACATAACTAACAAAGGAATTTTACCATATCTTCTCCTTCTACAATGAAAACACATATATACATATTGCATTAATCAAAATGAAGGAGATAATATTCAAACCAAAAGAATTTAACAAATGGTAGTACCACAAACCTCTAAATTTTCCACACAATCAGAAGGCATATGGAGATACATTGAATGGATCAATAAACAAACCACACTATCCAAGAAAAGATGTTACTTAACAGAGCAAGATGCTAAGGGTTCCCACAACATAGACATAGAAGTTCAATAAGGGAAAGGGAATTATAATTTCCCATAGAGGCCAATTAAAAATATTATAACCAACTTATCAAACTAAAATAAGAAAACACTGCTAAGGATGGAGATCCTAAAATGGCTAAGATAGGATATTATTGGGATGACAGACTAGTGGTGCAAGTCGTAGAAATTTATAGACTTAAAGGGCATAAAGGAGGAAGCAGGAGCTATAAAAATACAATTGAAAGAAGGAGCTAAATTGGTAAGGAAAACACCTTAATGACTAAACCCCAACATGAAGAAGAGACCTAAGGAAAAATTAGAAAAAATGTTGGAAGTTTGGATAATCAAACTCGTAGAAGTTGTAGAGTGGATTAGTCTCATGTTAATCCAAAATAAGAAGACATGAGAAATAAGGATTTTTTTTTACTTTGGAGAATTGAATAAAGCCTAATCCAGGACCCTTTTCCTATACCATTCATAGAAGAAATTTTGGAACCCATATCAAGAAGAGAAATATACTCCTTTACTAATGGATTTTTCAGGATATTATCACGTAAGAATAAGTGAAGAAGACCAACTAGAAAAAAAATTGCAACAAAATGGGATCCTACATGTACATAGTGATGTCATTCAACTTAAAGAATGCACCTACGATATTTAGTAGGATCATGATAAATTCTTTTAAAGACTTTATACATGACTTTCTAGAGGTATATTTGGATGATTGGATGGTAGATCACATCCAAGTAATTAGGATGAAGCTCGATATATGTTGAAGGATACATATTTCCCTAAATTTGAAGAGTTACATGTTTGTGGTACCATATGGCCCATTTCTAGGTCATATCATTTACAAAGAAGGTTTGATGGTAGACCTTATGAAGATCACTTTATTCATGACACTACCACCACTAGATACCACTGCAAATTCATAAAAGAATATGTCGATGGAAACTATTATTTCAAGAATTTGATTTTAAGATAATGGTCAAACTTGGAAAACACAATGAAGGATTGGATCATTTATCAAGGATAGAAACAAGGGAGGAACTAGAAGAGTAGTAAGAATATCTACCTAATGCATGCCTATTTAGAATAAATGTGATACTGAAGGAACTCCATGACATTAATAAACTCTTATCTAAAGGTGAATTTCCCATAGATCTCTCACTATAGGCTAAAGAATGTCTTCTATGAAAGTCTCTACCATAAAAATTAATAAGAGAGGTGCATCACATAGGGTGATATGAAATTATAAGAATATTTGTGCTTAAACATGAAAGAGAATCTATCTTGAAATAATACCATGAAGGAATAGGATGGGGCATAATTACAGTGAAACAACAAAAAAAATGGTTAAATTAGCTAGACTATGGCAACCAACCCTACACATGGATTCCAAAGAATATACAATAAATTGTGATACATTTCAAAGGGTAGGGAAACCTACCCAAGAGATGAGATTCCCTTAAAACTATTCTAAGCACAAATCCCATTTGAAAAATGGGTGATATATTTTATAGGACCAATTGACCCACCTGCTAAACACTTGAAAGCAAGATTCATCATTATAGGGGTTGAATATTTAACAAAATGGGTAGAGGAAGAACCCACTAGGGATTGTGCCACAAAAATTTAATCACTAGATATGGTTGACCACTAACTATAGTAAGTGATCAAGGCAAGCACTTTGTTAATAAAGTAATTGCAGAGATTTTGCAAAATTTCATGATCACACATAATAATATCTCACCACACCACCCACAAGAAAATGGAACAAGTGAGGTTCTGAATAAGATAATTGGGACATCACTTACAAAAATATATGAAGGAAATAGGCTAGATTGCGACATTAAGATACATGTGGTAATTTGGGCCTACTGCACATCCTACAAGAGGACCACTAAGTTTATACCATTTCAATTGGTCTATGGAACTAATGCAGTAGTTCCAATAATCTTCATAATCTCAAATATGCATACCGCACTAACCTTGCAACTAGATGATGATGAATCCTTAGCACAAAGGATAGAAGAACTAGAAAAGCTAGATGAGGAGAGATTTATAGCATTATACAATCATAAGGTAGAGTGGCAAAGACAAAAGTCCTGGCATGCCAAGAACCTCCACACTAAAATTTTTTAGAGAGGAGATCTAGTATTACTATGTGATAGTAAATTCAAAAAGCAAGGAAAATCATAGGTAAGGATGCTAGGACCATACTCTATTCATGAAATTGCAAAATACGGAGCTATGAGATTAAAGAGATTAAACAACAATCACATCACAAGGTATGTGAATGGAAACAAACTTAAACACTACCACCTACCACAGGGATGAGATGATAAATTTTGAAAGGAAAAAAGTCTAGACCTTGTAACATATATTACTAAACAAACAAAATCAAATCGTTAGTAGGCCAAATCTTGAAATGGCTAGAAAAACCTATGAAATCTAACAAGAAAATGACATCAATACGGCCATCAAACTCAAATTTATTTAAACCCCTCATAGCTTCACTCCACTCACTCTGCATTCAAAACCTTCCAAATAACAAAAGCGATTTGAGCTCTAATACCATCTAACACACAATTACAAATAATGGCAACCCAACCTTGGTGAATGTGACAAAGAAGCCATGATCAAAGTATAAGAAATACCCATTTAAAGAAATGGAGTTTGATAAGGACAGGGCATTCTCAAGTATCCTTGTATATTTATTCTACATAGAGGATGTGAGGAAATACATCTATGAGCCAATCATTAAAATTGATCATACTAAGTTTGAGAAGCTCATATTAAGCCTCCTAAATGCAAATCAAAGAATATACTAACCCTAATTTCAGGAAGTAGGAAAGAAGATTCTTGATATCTGGAAGGACTTTTCATTTTTTTGTGATGAGCATGATTGGGTGCGACTAGTCCTCAATAGAGTCCATGATGAGTTCATCAACTTGGAAAAACCCTACCGCATCACAAGGGAAGAAATTCATGTGGTAATGAAGTAAAGCATGGTCAGGGAAGTACCAACAAAGAAAGTGGTAAAAAATTATGTATTGAATCATCTCACCAATGCAACACTAGATAGGCATAGCCTAAGCGTTCGAGCCATCCAAACCTTGGGGTGTGGTACACAACCATTGGAATTACATACAAAATATATTATGCAAATAGAGAGGACTCTTACATGACAACAAAAATTCACACTACTTATCAAATAGTGGTGGAGGGAAATGAATTTGACCTTTGTGAAGTGATGCAGGAGAAACTCATCGAGAACCTTTAAAAAATAAAGACTTCACAATACAACCTTTACTATGGCATACTCCTCATTTTCTTGGTTTTCTAATTTTTGTAATGTTAAAAATTATTGCATCCTATGCAATTTCACATTCCATAACCTCCCCTTCAGAATAATTAAATTTGATAATGCAATGCCTCCTTTTCCTAACCTTAATTCCACTCTTAAACCCTTTATTTTTAGTTGTTTAAGTGATTTTTTTTGTGGAAACTATCACAACACATAGACGTCCTAGAATATTCCTACCTACATAGCCATTGGGATATTACAATTCCCACCTGCCCACAAATTATAACACATCTATGGCCGGTACATGTGCCAAAAATGTTCTTTTGCGTGCTTTTTCTCCATTCAAACCTCCTATTCTCTCATCCATTCACTCTCTCTTTAATCATTCTCTCATTCTTTCAACTCTATTCTCATTGTAGCTCATTTCTACACCATTTTCTCTCATTCCCTCAAGCTCTATCACATCTTGGTTCTCTACACACTTTGGTTCTCTTGGCACATATTGGGTGTTGCATACTCTCTTTCAACATCACTAGCTTTCTAAAGGGAGGGTAACTACATCCTTTCCCACTATATTATCATTTATTTTGATAGCATGTTATTTTTATAGCTTGTCTATTGTCTTGTCTATCGATTTCCTATCTATTATCTATTCTATCTATCTATCTGGTTGTCCATAGGGGTGGAAAACCTACGTGGGGGTTTGATTGAGGAAAGCCCCTAAAAGAGCCCCAACAATTTTCCCATTTTTGTGTGTGCAATTTTTGAATTTAGAGCATTTTGAGAGGCTTCATTTCATGGACCTCTTGTGAGTTCTTCTCTTCCTTTTCATCTTGTCATTTTTATTTCATTACATTTACTACATGCATTCTATTTTCATTTATGTTATTTCTATTAGTTTATTAGTCTAACACACCTTTCAGATTTTAGTCTTTGAATAGTTAGTAAGTTCATTGTCATCTCTGCTAGTAAATTTTACTTTTAGTTCGTACAAGACTATAGTGTGTCGTGGGGAAATTCGCATATTACACTATCATCCTTGGTCGAGATCATGTCAGTTTTCTCACAAGACCTCTACAACTTTTTCTTTTGATCTCTAAAACTCTTATCCCCTAAATCCATATAAAATAGAAAATATAAAACTTCCTTTTGTCCTTGCACCCCATTCACTTGAGCGTTGATCCTTGAGGAAGTTGAGGAAAAATCACCCTTAGGGGAGAGGGAGGGTGTCATTTTTCCCCTTCTACATTTTGGTGAACTCAACATGAACTATCCTTTACCTCATTCTTTTGTCAAAAAAAATTATTCTCTCTTGTTTGGATGGTTGCTAGACTAAGCGTTGTGACACTTTTATGAGTTTCACAACCTAGTCCACCAATTTTGGGCACGTAGTTAGAAGAAGCCATCGACATCTAGATATGGGTTCTAGGAGACAATTCATTCCTCCCCACCAGGGTCCTAATTTTGAGGAGTTCACTAATGAGACCTTGCAAGGACCTCATATATTTTCTAAATTTAACACTTGATACTTTATGTTTGGTTTTAAAACTGATGATATTATCTTTTATATGCTTCATTTATGAGCTTAATTATGTATGAAGACTTAAAATATAAATTCTTTATATGAATGCTTATTTCCTATGAATACATAATTTAATGGTATTTAATGTGTGATTGTTTCATGATTGTGTGTATTTAACACATAACTGGAAGATCATTTCTATAATAGATAAAATTCTAACCATTTCACATTCAAATGAGATTGGCGGCTAACCTTTCACAACTCAACATCTTTGACCGAGTTACCTGTCAACCAAACAACAATTCCAGCTAAGCACATATTCTAGCTCTAAAGTTTTGTTCGACATCAACTGAAGATGATCATGAGATCTCCATGATTATTTTCCCTACACTCCAGAATATCTTTAATAGACTGGATTTAGTTTAATTTCCCGCGTTCTCCTATTTTCAAATAAGATAAGGATATTTATATCTAGTCTCAAGTTAGTTCGGTCTAGTAGATTGTATTAGTTTCTAATTTTCATTTCTTATTTCTTCGCTAAAACCTTGTATTCTCATCTCTTTGGGAAAATTTGATGGAATAAAAGAATAAGTTGATCATATTTGTTTTAAGATCACTCCAAAGGTAGAGCAGGGCCCACTCTTCCGAAGGAAGGTGATCCTATTAGTTAAATAGCTCATCTTCATCCTTGCTTTAAATTGAAATTGTTTCATCAATTTAATGTTAGAATAAATCTCAAATCTATCATTGAAATCTTTATTTCGATTACTGTGTTAATTAAATAGAGCCCTTTCAGTTCACTTTCCAATTAATTAGATTGCAGATAAGATAGTTAATTCAACATTGATAAATGATTATGTTCTTAATGGAATATGAGCAAAGCAGGAATTATTACTCATTAGATTGGACGAATGAGGATTGGAGTAGTTTGTTTTAAAAATTAGATTTGAATTATATCAATTAGTTATATCTTGAATTTGAGTAAATGTTAGATTCTTACTTTCCTACAAATTAGATTAAGTTAATCCTCCATTCTCACGATTTGATTTAGCTTGGAATATGACCTATCTCAGCACATTTTCTATTTTGAAGTAATTATGGTTTAAGGGTATGTGCAAGATCATCATGGAAAAAATAGGTCCTTAAGTGGCAAAAAATTCAGAAAAATTAGAGTTAGGCAACTTGACATAGAAATTTGAATAAGTTATCTATATTATTTCAAAAACATGTAAGAATAGAATCTGTAGCAAATTGAATGTAGTTTCTAAACTACTAGGTTTATTTAAAAGAAAAAAAAATCTATTAGGTGAAAATTTGAAATTTCAATGTAGTAGCACTTAAATTTCAAGGAAAAAATAAGAAGTCGGTGTCTGTCTGAGCAACCTAACCACAATAAATTGATAATATATTTTTATAATATTTTAGATATAAGTAGAGGACTCATGTTCTGATGTGATGCATATTTTT
>VDFB02088682.1:0-15954 GCA_007258455.2 Sequoia sempervirens | reverse complement strand
TCTTGTATAAATGGACTGCCATAATGATGAATAAACCAATCAATGTTTATCCATCCTTTACCAATAGAAGAGAGTCGATCAATAATGAGTGGAAGAAAATATTTCTTGTAGGGGTACATGTCGAGGATGAAATGTGAAGGGACTTGGAATCTACCAAGAACTACACTTTCTTATTGTTAAAGTTATTTTATGAAACATAAGGCTAATAGTAGTATTTTTATATGTTTCTATTGGTCATCTAATATAACCTTTAAGTGATTTGACTAGTTTATATAAAGTTCATGAGTATAATATTTTAAGATAATTTCAATGACTATATACAAATGAAGTGATTTTGAATGTATAATATTATCAATATATATAATCATTTGTAAAGAAATTAAAAATAGATATAATAAGTATAAACCACAATATTTTTAATATCTTCAATTTTTGTTAAGAAGTATATCTTTATAATAACACTATATAATTATAGTAAAATAATTGACACATTACTAAAAAATTCTTAGTATATATGTATGTATGTATGGATGTATATTTATATATGTATATGTGTTTATATATATGTATATGTATATGTATATGTATATGTATATGCATATGCACATCTATATGTATATATGTATATGTATATGGATATATGTGTATATATATAGGCATATTCAGATATGTATTTATACTTATATATAAAGCCTCATCCAAGATTGGATTTTTTTTTTTGGAATTTTAATCCCCTAAAATCACAACATTAACCCTTGGAGGTGAAATGAGAATTGATTTCCTTAAATTTGAAAAAAAATTGTAGAAAGAGATTATTGGATAAGTCTAAGTGAAGAGTGTCATTTGGTTCACTGCACCTTCAATTTTTAACATTTCTACTAAACATGCTCTTAGTAAGTTCCAACATATGAAAATTTTCAACACCATTTTAAAATTAATATGGAAAAAATCTATACCAAAGCATCAATAAGGTTCATGGAAATCATTGGAATATTCTAATTTCTTACAAAACAAGTTTGTAAGAATATTGGGGAATTGTTAAATATCTTTGAATTTCCAGCCACTTTGATTTACTTAGTAATATTTATTGAGATAATATAAGACATTTTAATGGTTATATATTCAAAATAAGTAACTTTAAATTTATGAGAAGGGCTACAATAATTGGTTTTTCTAACTTGTGCTTTATAACATTATATAATATTGTAGAGGAGGGGGATCGAACACTTAGGACCCCAGGTCATAGGAAGGTCTAGAGCGATCAACTAGCCTTATTTACCTCACGCTTAGGGTTGTTTATGGAAATTTTAGTGTTTTAGGAGGGTGGAAAGGAAGGGTGATTGATCTGTCAGTGTCCTATAGAATCGAGAGGTTTTGGGAACTATAAGAGTTTATTCTTGAGTTGAAACTGAGACTCCAACAGCTCTTTGCTAGAGGACCCTAGCTCGGAAGATGAACACAAAGCAGGACACACTAGCATCCCTCAGTCAAGCATTAACATCCATACAAACATAGAGTATGAAATACAACTAATACTAACAAAGATTTAGCTAGTCTATCTGATAAATGTGATCTTAAGCAATAGCACAAAACTAAAAATAACTAAATAGCTTAGAACAACAAGAAGAATACTCTTTAACTTCTAAAAGAGGTTGACAAGAATAAAAGGTGATAGAAACACAACTTACCAATGGTCCAAAGATTCCTGCAAGCTCCACACAAACAAAACATACACACAACAGAACAAGGAAAAATGTTGTAGCTATTTTGGAGCTTGTCGCAATCAAACCCTCATTTCAGTGTTCCCACCTCTACAAATAGCCTGAATAACCATGAGATAGAAAATGCGATAAAGAAAGTAATGGAAGAAAGTGCTACCAAGCAATAGTAACAACACTATGTTATGTAAATGAAATGACAATGCTATGTAAAGTGGATATCACCTCCCAAATAAGGTTCCCTCAAGCATGTGAAGGGAGATGCAAGCTCACAAGCTTGAAGGTGTTGCGTTGCCACAACAACAAGAGTGGAATCCACTAGAGTAACACTTTAGAGCTTCAACAATGGTGGAGAGTGTTTTGTAAATGCTCAAGAAGTGTGTAGAAACATGAAGTGAGAGTAAAGAAGCTTAAAGAGGATCCAATTGAATGAAGAATGATTTATTTGAAAGGAAAAGTGGCCAAAAAGAGCCATTCGAGATCTGTCAAGGGCGCGGGGGCATTACTCTTTGTCGCTAATGGAAAAGTGTAATGCCTCTATGGATTTCAGAGGTGGAAATCCTGTTAGGACACTAACGTAACACATAGACATTTGTACTTCACGCTAGCATCCTTGACAAAAATTCCCCCACCGACCTACGTAAAGTTGCCAAGTTGGTGGAAGCAAGTAATGGGTGAAGTGGAAAAGACTACCAGTTTAATTTTTCTAACGTGAAGTGATGCAAATGGGTAATTTGTGAGGGGTACAAATTCACTCCACTACAGACATATTAATGCATGTAATACATAAATCTATTAATGAGTGTTAGACAATGAGTTTTTCTCATTAATAATTTTTTATTTTATTTTATTTGATAAAAGGTTAGAGGCTTGAATTTTATATTAATATATAAGTAATTACATTAAATCTTACCTATAAAATTAAAATGGCCAACCAACAAATACAAACAAAGGACATGAGTAAAGAGACCAAAATCCTCATAACCAAGTGCACATTAATAATTATAAATTATAATATCTTATATATAGAAATATAGGACACCAAGTCCTAGATTAACCTTTTATTTAATCTTTATCATTGATGGCAACATTTATAGGAAGAATATGTCTACAAATCCTTATAATATACTACTATTTTTGTTATAATATAGTTGAAAGTGTTACTTTTAGATTTTACTCAAGCTTGATTGTACAAGAAAAAATTCCATGAAAATATACCTAATCAACCATTTATTTCCTTGTAACATTTAAAAAATGAATGGCAACAATCATTACTTAATTTTTACCTTTTTTTAAATTTATCTATTTAATAATCTTCTAGACATCATTATATTTGTGTAAGAATAGTACTTATATCATATTATTCTTCTATTATAACTATATATTTAGTAACAATATATATGGTAAGTAGACATTGTATGTACACCATTTATATTCATTTATTTATTTTTGTCACATATAAACTAACCACACATAATAAAATATTTAATTGTAAGATAATCAATCAGTCCCATAAAATAATTTCCTTCAAATTAAAAAGCTTCCAGAATTTTATAAGAAGCCTTATTTTCCCATCCATATTAGGTCATGTTTCTTAGACATGAGATGATCATCACATGTCACTTTATCTCTCAAAATACAAGGATATCCAAATTATACAAAAGTAATTGAGTCATGCTCTTATGATCTTGATCAATCATATAATGTAGCAAACTATTGTAATTTTCAAGAAAAATATAATTGACACAATACAAAACCCTTGAATATAAATCTACAATTAAAATATTGAAGAAAATTAGTAAAGTAAAAGTACAATAAAATGTTAGAATACAAGGATTTAAAACATTATTTCATGTGTTAAAATGTAATACTGCATGACACCCACATGCTTGGAGACCCACATGCTTGGTCTCCATTAGAGAAAACATTTTTTATGCTATTATTAATATTTTTTAATTAATATGAATATACTCAAGCATTAAAAAGTGCACACAAGTTAGAAATAGAGAAAATGAAAACATATTCACTTTTTTAAGGGACACATAAATATGATCTATTTCTAATAGCAATAGTGGTCAATCTATTATTTTTAGAATTTTTAGAGGTGGGAATGTGCTTTATTGTGCTATTGATTTATAGGATTTCTGGATATTGTAATTAATGAGAAGTGGAAAACATTATTTCTAAGACTATTTGATTGGAGGTGTTAGATATTTTTAATATAATGATAGGAAACTATCTAAGTTAAACTTGATTAAATCTAACACAATACTAACAATATTGAAAGGAAACAATTAGTGCCTTATTTTGGTGAATAATTTTAATATAATTTATTTGGTGGTAAAAATTTCATCTACATGAAAGTCCTCTACTAAATGGAGCCAATATAGTCTAGAGAAGAGTTGTGTACAAGAATAAATAGGGTATATGTTCATAGATTGTAAGGTAACAAGAGTTAGATTAATGTTTCTTGACAAGGAATGTGGACCATACTCTAGAGTTATTATTTTTTATTATCATCTACTTATTTTATATTTTATTTTTGTATTTTTGTTGTTGTATTTTATATCTTACCTATATCAATCCATAATAGTAAAATTGAGTTAATATTAAAATATTATTGTAAGATAGAAAATAAAGGCCCTACCTAGTACAAAGGCACTATTTGGTTTATTATTAAACATTGAAGGATCATTTCTAGATCTAAGAATGAAAAAAATAATTATCTAACTCTAAAAATACTTTGAAGAGTACTAGTAAAATTATAACTCACAATTTTCTGATGTATTTTAATATTCATGGGAAATAGCATAAAAGTGGAAGATCAATGTTACAAATTCTACTATTCCTACCTTTGTTGTATTTTTCAACATGGATAATAGGATCAAGATAGAAACTTTTTTATGGAGTGCCTAGATTTAATATAACCATACTTGATATAATCCTTGCAAGCATCAAACAATTTACAAACATAATAGAATTAACTAGGTTTAATGGTTTGAAACTTCAAACCATCAATTTTGACCAAACATCATAGATGTACAAACTATCTTTACAAATTTGGCTATATTGTATCCCTTGTTATAAATAGAAAGAGTAAGAAGGACTACCTAGGACCTAAATCTGTTATTGATTCATCATTGATAGATGGGTAGACCAAGGGAGTTATCGATGAATCAAATGAGTTTGACATAGCAAAAGAAGTTGCACTTGTTGGAGATGTTGGTTTATGTGCATTTGCTGGAAATCCTTTATGCCCAACACTTAGATAAGCAGGTTTTGTGACTTCTGGCAAGTTGGTTATAGAAAGATTTGAAAGCATTGTATATACACTAACCATGGGTGGACGAAGGGATGCATCTTCTTGTGTACATAAAAGACCAATGTGAATGTATCTGAAACTTGTTCACTAGTAATGGTGTCAAGTATTTCTTTGTCAATTATATCGATAATATTTCCTTTGCTATAAGATTTCCATACCTGCATAAGCACTATGAATGTTCATATCAAAAATATTATAGCTTTCCAAAATAAACTATACCAAAATGACTTTATCTTACCCAATCTAATAGGCTTCGAAATTCAGGGAACAATTTAATATCGGTGTTCTTTCTTCCACATATAGTTTCTAAAATGACAATGCCAAAACTATAGACATCAGCTTTAGCAGATAAATGACCTAGCATAGCATACTCTGGCGCCATATAACCACTGCATAACAAGAAAGAATTATTAACTAAAAAATAACTTAGACAACTACTCTCCAAAATATGCTCTTTAAGAGTTAAAGAATAATAAAAAATTTAAATAATATGCAAAAGAATTTTTTTTTGCAATAAAATATGTGTTTCACATGTCATTAATTCAAATCATGTTCCTCAAATTAAAGCTTAGATACTTACTATGTTCCTGCAACCTTTGTGTTGACAAAGGTCTCATCTTGACCAACTAATCTTGCTAGGCCAAAATCTGATATCTTTGGTTCCATTTTCTCATCAAGCAAAATATTACTTGCTTTAATGTCTCGATGAATGATCTTCTAGCTGAGAATCTTCGTGCAGGTACAGGAGACCACGGCCTACTCCACGTATGATGTTCAAACGCCTGTTCCAGTCAAGTTCTTTTCTCCGCTGTGGATCTGTAGCCATGCGTTAAAATAAATTACACTAAAAAGAGCTAATGTTTTATGACTTAAAATTAATAAACCTAGAAAATAAATATACTGTATCATTTTCCTTCTCAGATTTAGATGTAATAAACTCACGAAATAGTATTTTGTCAAGGCTTGTGTTAACTAAGAACTCATAAACAAGTAGGCGTTCTGATCCCTCTGCGCAGCAACCAAGTAGATTCACAAGATTACGATGCTGAACCTTTGCCACCAGCTTGACCTCGTTTAAAAACTCCACTTTTCCTTGAGAAGATTTTAAGGAAAGCTTCTTGACTGCTATTTGTTTTCCATCTGGCATCGTGCCCTGACACAAAAGAGAGACATAAACCTTAAACTTACGTCACGATTGGGACTGCTGTCTTCTATCCAGAACAAGAAAACGTTGACTGTTAGAGTTATGCCATAGTCAATTTTACCTTGTATACAGAGCCAAACTCTCCTCTCCAAGTTTATTGTCTTCATGGAAGTTTCTAGTTGCAGCCTTGATATTGTCCAAGGTAAACATCATTTCAGGCTCTTGGCTGAACACCGAATCCATATCCATATCTGGATTCCTTCCAGATAAGTAATTAGCATTACAGAGGAAAAAAATATTAAAATTCAGAATTTCTTATCTACGTTCCGTATATGTTATAGTATATGTTACTCTGTACGGGGCAGGCTTCCCTAATATTGCAGACTTCAATTTTCTTCGAAATGCAAACAGGCATAATAGTAGTAACACCAACAAGCCGCCGAAAATACCCAAAACGATAAATCCTTTCTTTGAGGACTTTTCTGCACAGGAGATTACTTTGAGTGTTTAGTCATGTAATAAAAACCCATTTCAAACGCTGTAATTTTGATAATTTAAAATTAAGTACTAACAGCATCTACAGCAGGTGTTACTTAGGAGATGCATAATATTTACAGGCTCTATCGGCAAAACCCATGGTTGATTTGGGGTTTTGGTCGTTGTTCATCCAGACCGATCCTTTAGTAAATATTGTTATCACAATCATCAGCATACCATGATAACTAAAAACTAAAAATAGCTTAAAATAAAATACATATGCATATTACTTGGTGCAGTAGGCAGTAAGATTGAGTTATAACGAGCCATGCAACTTCCCAAGCCAGTGACAGCTCCAAGACGAGTTCCATTCTCAGTCGCATCTAACACCTTACTAATTGCAGTTGATAAGCATGACTTGCAGTCGCTAACATTTGTTATATCTTTCCAGCACTGGAGGAAACCGGATGTCTGGTAAGTCATGGAGGCATTGGTTTGTCCAGAAGAAAATCGATCAGTGGATCGAAGGGCTTCATCTGACAGATTTTGCAAAAGCGCCTTAACTGCCGCACTAAATAGATTAGTATCACCTAAGGCCCTCGCTGTACCGGGAACCTGTCCGTCGACTCTTAATTGTCCGCCAAAGGCATAATTGTAGGTATATAGCACTTGTCCAGCCAAACTCTAGCGCCTATGGCATTTGTACAAGACTTGCGGACGGTGGTATTTGCTTCACGTGAACAGTTGGCGCATTCTTCCCTGGTTGCGTCTCCCAGACATTGAAGGAGTCCAGATGCTCTGTCTCCACCTTCGCCGGAGGTAGAGATATTGAAACCATTTGACAATGATGTATTATCTGCAACATTATTAAGAACAATGTTCAAATTGCTCCGGAATTTGGCGCTCGTATTGGTATTACCGTTGCATATTTTCAGCTGTGCTTTGCATGTTGGTACGTGTTGAGCAATGAACAGCACAGAGATGCCAACTGACAGCAAAACACGGAGCGAGAGCGGAAAATTTGCACTGCGGGCCATCGGCTTGTTGTATTTCAGCTTTTAATCCTCTTAGAGACCAGACTGCAAAAATGTTGTTCTTCGTTGGTATATATTTCTAAAAATGTTTCTCTAGACGTTTGTGTACGTAATTGGAAACTACCGCTCGAAGGAATAAAACTAAATGCGAATCTAAGTGGTTTCCACCATGGTGGTTTTACAAAGTTTCCATATTATTATGCTGATCTTAGATTGTGCATCCCCTCAATACCAAATTGAAAACAAATATAATATTTTTTATATAAATAAATAAATAATTAATCTGAGTATTGAGATAAAATAGATAAATAAAAGATATTATGTTGAAATTTGAGGAAGAGATTGTTTCTTTTGACTGAAGGTTTAAATCATCTATAATATACTAAAAATATTAAACAAAATGTTATTTTAGATGTTATTAATTAATTTACAAGATCTTCTATGTCAATAATATTTCTTCTAGTAGCAATTCACCATCGCGACCAAGTAATTTTACTTGGTGGTGAATTTTCCTTTGGTGAATTGTCCGCCAAGGTGAATTGCTGGCGGTGAATTGCTGACGGTGAATTTTTCCGTGGTGAATTGCTCACGATGAATTTTCCTAGACGCATCTAATCTATTGCATAGACTTAAACTTTGTACTGATGTAACTTATATTTAAAAAGTGGTGGTGTTATGATGCCATTGATGAGCTTCAGTCATGTTTACTTAATGAAAATCTTAAATACCCTAATTCAATACAAATAAATCTATAATAGTTTTGGTAAATATATTATAAATATAAATATTATAAAATATAATTTAAGATTAAAAAAATCTACGAACCATCAAATTCAGGCCTGCTCACACCCTACACGGATTCTTCAAACAATTGACAGTGGAGAACAATGCTTACGGATGCCGCTCATTACGTCTTATTCGCCTTTACTTTTGCTTTTTGCTTTTGTCTTTTAACAAAGCATTATTGAAGACTTAATAGCAACCCGCCATTCTTGAAACAGTCAAGATACATATCCTTGCCTTCTCGAAAGAAGAATTAGATTTGAAGCACTCAGTGGGATATAACGATGGACAACGAACAGTCAATGTGGTCTCCCGTGAATGGTAGTTGATAAATCTTTATCGTTTTTTAATATTGTGGAAGAGAAACAGTCGCCTGGCAGGTTTTTTAAAAGCTGATGTTGTCCTTTAAAGTTGACAGCTTTGACATATCTGCATACATGCGTGAACAATGAATGGCCCCGAAAAGTTAATAAGACAACCTGCCCAATCGGCGGGAGGATTTGTACCATGTGCTGAGCACTGAACTGACGTCACTCGAAAGAGGAAGGGCAAGAGAAAGAGATTAATTTTAACCTGCAATTCATTTATTTGTTTGGTTGTTTGTACAACTCCATTAATAATTTATTTTTATTTTTATTTATTTATTTATTTATTTTTTTGGGAGATATCTCTTAGGGGGTCCCTAGCTTAGAGCCAAGGTCTGAGGGGTATCCATTCCGCCAAAATCCGCTTGGGGCATGATCCCAGCCTCATCCTTTTTAGGCGTTGGGGCCTTGCACTCAACAAGACTTGATCCTGGTGGGCTCATTCAAAACCTTTCAACTTCACCAACAAACCAAGGGCCCATTGACTCCATTAATAATTTTTATAAATGCATCTTTCTCAAGAGTAGGAATTGATCTTTATCAATAATAATGTTTGGTTATGTTTTCAATTCTATTAATAATCTTTATAAATGCAAGCCTCTTGAGTTTGTACAAAAGTCAAGATTCAACTCTATCAATAGTAATGTTAGGTTATTTTTCAATTCTATTAATAATCCTTATAAATGCATGCCCCTTGACCTGGTACTAAAGTCAAGATTCAACACCATCAATAGCAATATTTGGTTATTTTTCAACTCTATTAACAATCTTTATAAATACATGTTCCCGAAATGCCAATAAAGTGGAGGTTCAACTCTAACAACAATAACATTTGGTTATTTTTTCATTATTAATAATCTTTATAAATGCATGCATGTTGAGCTAGCCATAACAATTAAATCAAACTCTTAAATCAATCCAATGTTGAAATTTATTTATTTATTTTTTTAAAAGGGGTAAAAATTTTATTGATAATCGTAAAGAGCATTACAACAAAGCAAAGGGCCTAAACCCCAAGAAAGCAAAAATACAGTAAAGCAAAGCAAGAATCAACATCATCCATCTCCAATCCCATCGCCATCCGCAATAATCTCGTTCAACTCTTGGCGAAGATCCTAAGAAATCTGATCCTACCCCTCAATCCTCTAGCCATCAAGATGCGTCGAAGCCCATTTTGCCAAGCAATCCGCAGCTTTGTTCCATTCCCTCGGAATATGGACAAAAGAAACCTCCTCCATCAAGGAGCTAATTTTCAGAATCTGTTGCACCATCCTAGCTAACTGCCAATTGACATCAGCCACCTTCCGATCTTTAAGCAAATTAACCAAAACCTGTGAGTCAGACTCATAGATAACTTTTCTCCAACCCAAAGCATAAGCCCATTCAAGGGCAAAGAATATTGCCAGACCTTCCATAAGGTTAACGGTCTTCGTCCCCTCGTAAGAAGAGAAGAAGAAGACCACTGAGCCTATGGAATCTCTACCAACTCCACCAATTCCAGCAGGCCCAGGATTTCCTTTTGAGGAACCATCAGTATTAATCTTCAAAATTCCAGCAGGAGGGGGAAACCATTTACCCACTCTCATAACTTTCATTTTTGCTTGCCTTCCCTTTCAGACACAAGCTGACGCCAAAGACAACTCCTGAAGTCCCAATCTCTCCATCTTCTTAGCATCCTCTTTCTCCAAGGGAAAATCTACCTCACACTTTGCTTCCACAGTCTCCCGAACCATACCCATAATTCTCTGCCAAACTTGTTGAATAATCAACTTTTCCCCTCAGAAGATTCTACGATTCCGCTCCAGCCAAATCTACCAGAGAAGGAATGTAGGCCCCACATACCACACATCCTGTAAGAAAGATGCGGTAGTAGGAGGTCTACCTAGACTGCGCCAGAAATCCACCAGAGAGGAAGCATGAACACATGGGACTCTCCAAACTTCCCACCACAAGTACCATAGCCTCAGAGCAAAGGGACAACAAAAAAACAAGTGAGCAGAACCCTCCTCTCCATCCCCACACAACACACACATGGATGGTCCCTGAAATCCCCTCTTCTGAATATTATCCCAGGTCAAACACTTATTCCAGGCCAAAGTCCAAATGAAGCAATTACACTTCGGCCACGAGAGCTTGTTCCAAACACTCTTCCACCATTGAACCTCCACCCCATCCAACTTTTGAGATAACAACACCTAATAACTAGAGGAAACAAAATAAACACCCTTAGGGTTGGGAGACCAAGATAAAACATCTCCATCCGGAAGGGCACTACAAGTCCTACTAGAGAGGATGCTTTGCAATTCCGCACATTCCTCCTCCATACCAACCACAGGCCACTCCTCAGGATTCTTCCATCTAGCCGTCATTAACTGACCTTGAGAAGAAACAGACTTAAAGTCTCTCACCTTGTCCCAACCGACCTCAATGAATCTTTGACAAAGGGGAAAAAGGTTAGGAAACTGAGAAACAATGGGAGGAAAACCATCCCAAGCATCCAACCAAAATTGAGCCTCAAACCCACTTTTGCAGATCCAAAATAAGCCATCCTTAACTAGAGTAGCCCCCTTCTTAAGCGTACCCAAATAACCGATCCTTTCCCCACTAAGGGATAGCGATGAATATCCATCTGAGGGATCCCCAGAAAATACTTATGAAGTAAAATCTTGGCCCGGGTCTGATCTTTCTCCACACACCACCTCCAGTATAGTTTGGCAGCAAGTGCCACCCCAGACAAAGATGACTGCCTTAATCCAAGACCTCCATATTGCCTCGGACTACAAACAAGCTCCCATCTAACCAAGCTCCATTTGGATGACGATAAATTACCTGCCCATAAAAATTGTCTAGATAAAGCATCAAGTTCCTGAAGAAAACCAACTGGGGCCACCTGGAGCATGCATCTGTAAATGGGAAGAGCTTGAACCACATATTTGATCAACTGAACACGACCAGCAAAGGATAACCATCTATGGGTCCAATGGTTAACCTTCATCCGAAATTTTTCCAGAATATTCTGCCATGAATCCCTAGGCATCCTTGTGTCAGAAATAGGAATTCCAAGATAGATCAAAGGGAGGGATCCAGTCTGAAACCTTAAAATATTGGCAATCCTCCTTTGAATCAGACCAGGAGTGTTGAAGAAGAAGATGGAGGACTTACCTTCATTAATCATTTGACCTGAGGTGGTTAGATAAACATCCAACACCGCACGCAAGTTTGTAGCCTCCCTGATTGTAGCCATACCCATCAAAGCAGTATCATCCACAAACTGTAAATGAGACTGTGGGGGAATATTACCTCCCCAACGCCATCCCTGAATGAGACCCCTCTCCACATTCCTTCTCAACAACTGACCCAAACCTTCAACAAAGAGCAGAAACAAATACGGAGATAAAGGATCACCTTGGCGCAATCCCCGAGAGGCTCCAAAAATCTCTGAGGGTTCACCATTAATTAAAATAGAGAAGGAAATAGAAGTCACACAACTCTTGACCCACCGAATCCAATCATCCCCAAACCCAAAAGCACCAAGGATCTTCCAAAGGAAGGACCATCGAACTCTGTCATAAGCCTTTGCCATGTCCAACTTGATGAACATAGCCTTATCATTGGAGTTAGCCATAGAATGAATGGACTCTTTGGCAATAACCACCCCATCCAGAATTGCCTGCCCGCAGCAAAACCACTCTGCTCTTCGGAAATTAACACTCTAAGCCAAGTTTTCAGCCTATCCGCAATTACTTTAGAGATGATTTTGTAAATCACATTACAAAGAGAGATGGGTCTAATTTGCCTTAACTTGTTTGCTCCATCAGATTTGGGGATGAGAGCAAGGAAGGTGGAATTCAAAGCCCGTAACATCTGCTTATTTTCTGAGATTCCTGGACAACAGCCAATAAGTCAAGCTTAATAATATCCCAGAATTCTTGAAAGAACTCCACCGGAAAGCCATCAGGGCCAGGAGCTTTCCCTTTCTTCATTTGGAACACCGTTCTCTCAAGCTCTTCGATTGAAATATCCCCCATGAGACATTCATTCATCTCCATAGTAACCAGAGAAGGGATACAGGATAGAACTTGAGCCTCCTCCTCAGAAACCCCCTGTGAGTCCTCCCTAAATAGGGTAGCAAAGTACTGCATGGCTTCACACAAAATATCCTTGAAAGAGGATAGATGCTCACCAGTGTCATTCACCAAAACAAAAATTAAATTCCCATGTCACTTGGCTTTGACCGAATTGAAGAAGAAGGCCATATTTTTATCTCCCTCCTGAAGCCATTCAACCCTTGCCTTCTGTTTCCAATATATTTCCTCCCGCAGTTCACACTCCTCCAACACTTTCCATTCCCTTGCCTCCTCTTGAAGTAAACCAGCAGTCACACCTTCCTCCCTTATCACTCTTGTAATGCTATCCAACTCTGCCCGTGCAGCAGCCTTAGCATTGAAAATGTTCCCAAAGCACTGCCGATTCCAACGCTTAAGCTGATATTTAACAAATTGAAGAAGCTTAGAAAAAGTGAACATTGCCGTACCATAAGCGGGTCTACCCTCTCTCCACCATTTAGCCACATAGTCATGAAGAGAGGGTTCACGCAGCCACATAATCTGGAACTTAAAAGGGGATGACCGAGGCACACGAACTGAAGAAACTACAAGCTTGATAGGCCAATGGTCAGACCCCCTCCAATCCAAAATTTTTGAGCTAGAAGACCATAATCCACCAACCCAGAAGCAAGAAACCAAAAACCGGTCAAGTCTTTCAGAGATGCAATTATCCCCAATCCTTCGATTATTCCAGGTGAATAAACCATTATTAGGCTTGACATCAACAAGATTCAAAGCAGAGATATTATCCTGAAGAAGCATCGCATAAGGCTCCAACCTAGCAATACCCCCCCGCTTTTCAGCTAGCTCAAAAATAGCATTAAAGTCCCTAGCCATAATCCATGGATGAAAAGGCACCATGCTCTGAACAAATCTAATATGAGACCATAGAATTTGCTTACCTTGAAAATCGATAGGCGCATAGATATTAGAGAGGAGGATAGACTCCCCAGTCTCAAAACAAGAAGCGATCATCGAGATAGAAAACTTGCTGGCCATCCACCAGAGAGGGCAGATCCTCCGAGGATTCCAAAGGCAAGCCACTCCACCCGCAGACCCTTGAGCACCAACACACTGACATTCGCCACTGCCCCACAACTTAGGGGATAAACCAAGCATGCATTCCACAGATAACTTAGTCTCTTGCGGGAACAAAACATCAGGAGATTAACTTCTAACCAACTCACGAACAACCTTTTGTCTAGGGCCGCTGTTTAGGCCCCTTACATTCCATGAAAGAACAATCATTTCAAAGAGCTCGAGAAGTGTGAATCCAAAGTCTTAACCGACCCTGACTCCACCAAAGTTTCCCCAGCTAGCTTAATCTTTTCCATATCCTTCTTCCTGCCAAGCTTTGAGGATTTCTCCCCCAACCCTTTTTTGATATCCTTTTGATGAAGACCCAAAGGAGAAGGAGAAGACCTGTTATTCCTCACTACATCTACTCCTGTATGCAAAGCCACAATGGGACCATCTCCCCCATCTTTCTTCATTTCCATAGTAGGAGCCGACTCCACCTGGACATCCATTTGAAGATCGGTCACCATTTGCAAAGCTCCAGTAACCTGTGCATCCTAAGTATCCCCAAACAGAGAACCCTCCTGCCCAGAACACACAATACCTTGATCCAAATTCACCAAACCCGGGTTCACTTCTTGCTGCCCCAGATCATCCAAAACCTCAAATCTGTTAAAAGAGTCTTCATCTTGTCTTTCCTTCAAGGTCCTCTTTTGGCCACGGTTTCTGTTACGATTCTTTACAGGGGCGAAGCCATTAGAACCATCACCATCCCCAGGAATGGGGTTCTTTCCCTTATCCTCCCTAGGTGGGTTGTGAGGAGGCTGAGAAATTGGAGGCTCTACAGGCCTAGCCCTTGGACATCTTCGTTGCAAGTGACCATATTCATGGCATAGACGACATCGGAAAGGAAGGGTTTCATAGTCCAATGACTGTACCCAAGAGTAAGGACCCACAAACATATCCAAAGAATCTGGTAATGGTTTACTAAGATCAATTTCCACACAAATGCGAGCAAAAGTGATTACCTTTTTAAACTGAGTCTGCAACGAGGAACCAACCGGCTTCCCAAGCATTGACCCCAACAGATGCAAAACATCATCCTGCCAGCATTCCACAGGAAACCGTGGAAGCCGAACCCACACCGGGACACGAGATGGAAGCTCCTCAGCAGGGTTAAAACCAGCATGCCACGGTTTAAGAAACAAGCCGACCTGATTATAGAAATAAGGGCCTCCTTCGAAGACCTTATTCCGATCCGCCATGCAATCAAAGGTAACCATGAAATAATTATTTGCCAGAATCTTTATATCCATCTCACCCTCCGGCATCCAAGTTTGTCGGGCCCAGGACTCCAAAAATTGCATCGATATCCTCATACCCAAAAACTTACAGTAAAAAGAGTGCCCTGAATAATATTCAATATCCTCCGCAACCATTTCCAAGGGAATAACCAGTTTCAGTCTCTCCTTGCAACGTTCCAAGCAACCATTGATTTTCGTGATCCAAGCTCCACTAGACGAGCCCACTCCATCTAGCCTCGATTCCGGCATGAACAAATTATTATTGAAGACTTTTGAAGCGTGTTGAGGAGACTTCACACCAAGCGCTGAACGAAAGTCCATTAAAGGGTTAGCACCTGAGGTCTCCCCAGGAGACATAATACCCAACTTATATCTGGCATGCAAAGCCCCCGAGAAATAAAAACCGAAACAAGGGTTTCAAAGCCCCACCCAAAGCACACCACGATCCGATGGCAAAAGAACAAGAGTCACCGCTGAAAGGAGACTTCACACAAATCAGCACCAAAGGCTCGCTCCACCTGCACACCCGTGGCTCTCAACGGCACCACACACTCTGGTTGGCGCCAAAGAACTGCCCACACACAGGAAAAAAAAAAGGAATCCTCCGTAGACTCCACACGCAGCTCCTCACCCCCAAACGCAGACAGCAACCCCCTCTCCAAGCGCAGATTCAAACAAGAACAG
>VDFB02088679.1:0-14437 GCA_007258455.2 Sequoia sempervirens | reverse complement strand
CCTAAGATCTAAGAAGAAGGAAGTGCATACCTTAAGCCTTGGGACCACTTTTGGAGTTTTTTGAAATTTGGATTGGGACTAAGATGGTAGTAAGGGCGTCTTGGTCCTCTAAGTAGAATTTTGAAAAGATTCTTTCAGATCTTGTTCTAGCATCTGAAGATTCTCCATCTTCCCCAAAAAATAGCAGTGGGACTAAGACAACAATAAGGGAGTCTTAGTCCTCCATATCACTTTTTGACAACATTTTTACATTTTCAGAATCATCATTACATTTCCAGACTTCCTAGGTGCATACCTCATAACTTCCAATTGCTTAATTTCATCATTTACATTCCTCATTTAGCTTGCATTACTAGGTTTTATGAGTTGAATGTTAAGTTATCTTTTCTAAGCTTTTGTTCGGTGGTGAACCCTTCAAAGCCTAAAATAACCCCTCCTAGGTCTTCTTGATTGAGAATTGACTCACCCTTTGGGGTTGATAGTCAATCCAATTTGGGATTCCTAGGACATTATTGAATGACCTAAGGAGAATAAGTAGGCCTTTCCCCCACCTATTTTCTCTATGGTTCATAAAGAAACTAAGAATCAATTCAAGCTCACTATCTAAGTAAATGCAATAATATATACTAATCAAGTCAACTAAATGGAGTACAAATATTTAAAAAGTGTTAGTGTGAATAATTAATCTATTCACTATACTTAATTGTACTTAGGTATATGAGGTTGGACAACTTTTTTTCTAATTGAATGTCAAACCATTGAGACCTTTAGAGGTTACCAATTTGTTTGGTAAACTTCATCCACACATCTTTTGAGGTTGGAAGTATTTTCATCTCACCTCAAAGGTCATTCAACACTTGGCACACAAGGTTGATAACTTGGTCATGGAGGTTGTTGGTTTGCACACTCCAAATGTTCCTAAGGTTGAAATCTATAGGACACTTGTCATCTGATTCGTACCACCTTATGGGACACTTGTCAATCCACCTCATAGGTGTAGTGCCTCATCCTTTCCTATATAAGAAAGGCTTTATACTCATAATTTGGATCATCTAATACACTATTTCATATTGTTCATGTTTTTGTTTTTTATCTCCTAGATCCTCCTAGTTTCTAATATGGTATCATAGCTTTAGATAGAGATATTTGCAAGTCATAATTAAACTATTTTATTATATTTGATTGATTCCATTCCTATAGTAAGATAGTTAGGAATTTTTAGAGTTATTCTAAGGCATTGCTGATAGCCAACCTGTAGATCCACTCACAACAAGAAATCACCTCACCCTAGCATGAATCTTTGTTCATAAATCATGACACCTTAGAGAGGCACAATTTACATTGGTAGAGGCAATTTGAGGTGTGATTATCTTTTGTAGATGGAAATTTGGATTTGGACATCAGACAGACATTATTTGCATCATGTGGGTTGCATTTTGCATTTCACATGACCTGTGATTTACATCAAATGTAGGGCATAGTTTGGCTATTATCATGCAATTATCATGTGGTGTTGCATGTTAAAATCAGGCACACTTTCTATGCAAGTTGTGAGGCATTCCTCTTTTTCAAGTACCTGCAATCCATCTCATCACTCTCAACCCTACCACAAGACTCTCAATTTAGTAGCAAGGAGAATGTGATATGTAGGAAGTTATTGTCTATTGAAAACCCTATTCTTCTCTATTAAATCCATAATCTATACCAAAAAAATTGTGTTTCTTATTTGCAGGCACAATTTTTATCCACAACAAATCATGATTTCTATCTACAGGGAATTGATCTAACCTTTGATTCATTCTCTCTTCCCTAATGGGATATCGAGACATAGTTGAGATGGATAGAGAGAGATGGAAGGATAGGTAGGGAGAGATAGGGAGAGGGAAGATAAAGATAAGTAGAGAGGAAAGGAAAGGTAGAGAGAGAGGAGAGATAGAGAGAAGTAGAGAGGGGAGGGAGGGAGGGAGGAAGAGGTAGGGAGGAGATAGTGGTGAGTGTGTGTGAGAGAGAGAGAGAGGTAAGATAGACAAGAGAGAGTGAGAGAGAAAGAGGAGTAGAGAGAGGTGAGATAGATTAGAGAGGGATAGGAAAGATAAAGAGATGTAGAGAGAGAGGGAAGGAGATAGGGTGGGAGAGATAAAGAGGGATAGGTTAGATAAAGAGATGTAGATAGGAGGAGAGGGGGGAGGGGGGGTGGAATGGATGGAGGGTGGAGGAAGAGGGATAGGTATGGAGGAAGGAGGAGATGGAGGAATGGAATGGAATGGAATGAAAGATAGAGGTAGAGAGGGATAGGTGAGATAAAGATAAATAGAGAGAGATGAAAGGAGGGAGGGTGGGAAAGAGAGGGGAGGGAGGTGTTGATGTTCAAAACAACACAACAACATTAAACATAATATCACTTATTCTATTTCTCCTTAAAAAGAAAGGTAACATATAGTAAGTTAACTCCCAAGGTCCTGGTAGTTGGTTCTCAACTGTACTGATATGACTCAATGGTCAATGTAACTGTAATGTGCAAGGGGACTTTTTCTGGTAAAAGGGAACAAAACTACATGAAATCAACTAACTTACGCTTGGGGGGTTTAAATAAATGAAAAAAAGATAGATCAGAGCTTTGAAACAGAAGAGCATGGACAAAACTACTTAATATCTAGACATGAATACCAATAATGAGAATTTCTTCATCCAACCATAACCATAGCATGATGCAATCCATAGAATAATCCATACTATTGCGTACATCCATAGAGCTAATTCAACAATCACAACTATTCACTAAACTTTACTTCAGAAACTTTGACACAAACCATCCACTCATCATCAAAACACAGATCAAATAGATATAACAACAATTTCATTCATAGATAATTCAATGAGATAATCTTTAAATCCTATTTTCTCTATTGATTTTCACCAAGTAGAAAAAATTTAGGCACAACAAATCACTAGCATACAAATTTATTATGAATCATTAATCTTATCAGATAGGTCCAAACTTAATAACAACATAAAAACTTGTATATAAAACTATAAAACTATAACCATGTTCAACTGAACTTTCAAAGTATCCTTGCTGACAACAATGAAAACCTAAGACTAATCACTATTTTCTATCATTAGGTGGCTAAAATTTCTTCAATCAGCTGACCTTTACAAAATAGAGCTCAAAATACATATAGACATTCCATGTACAAGCCTCTCTCAATAAAAACTCAAATCCACAAGTCAAGGGACCGGAACTGAATGAAGAACTAGACTGCTAATCTTTAGTTACAAGGTTGGATTGCTTCATTGCACAAAATTCTGACACCCAAGAAAGTAGGTGAAACTGAAGGATGGAACTAGAGTCAAGTTCATGTCAAAATGCTACAAAGAGGAGAGAGGAAGATGTGCCAAGTGAAGAAGGTGTTTTGCTGCCAACTTATTCATGTGTTGCATGCTCAAGGATGTACTCATCGTAACTAGAGAACACTTGTTGAAGGGTATCTGAATCACGCCCATCCAACCAATCATCCTCAAATTTAATCCTCTTTAACTCCACTAAAACCAATCCATGTACCTCCTTTAATTTAATCACTTCCCTTCTAGTAGCCTTTACTTCTTCCTTGATGTCCATAAACCTATCCAATAACAAATGCTCTCCATCATCCCATTTTTTCATTACCTCTTCAAATCTTCTAATCCACTTCTCCCTCATCTTATCTAAAGAAATACCCTCCTTGACTGAGGTATCTAGATTGACCAATATAGCCACTATTTCCTCCAATTCATCAATCTATTGGTTCAAGTCTTTACTCATCTCTTGAAACTCATTCTTATGCTCATGAATATACTTGGATTTGTATCCTATTATCCTCATAGTCTTCTCAATAAAATCCAAATTACCCTCTTCAAGGATTGACTTCTCAAGTAAAATTGACTTAGGCACTTTGCTAATGTCCTTAAGCTTTTTAAACATATTCTTTATACTCTTCATCTTGCTTCTCTAGATCTTCAGCATGCTAGTTCAAATCTCTTGCCAACTCAAGTGTTGTTTCATGAATCTTAAAACTATCACTTAGAACTTCACCGACCTCTTGATTGAGCTTATCAATCCATCTTTCCAGCATTCCCACCTTACTCTTCATCTACACCAAGTCATTGAATTCCTTCTTTGTCAATAAGATTGGGGATTTAGGAGCAACAACTTGTTGAGAAATAGGAGTTGAGACATCTTTTAGAAACTTATACAACTGATCCAATTGGGCCTTAAGCTAATATTTATTTTTCTTTTCTTTGATCATCCTGGACTTGGTAGAGGAAGCCACAATATCAATTAAATTCGTTTGTTTATTTCTTGTAGGTCCTCCCAAATTCATCGTATCCAATTGATAATCAGTCATTTGCATATCCTCTCAGTTCTTATCCACCATTGGTATTGCACATTCAACAATGATTTCTCTTGTGTCTGTAAGTTTGGTGGAGTGAAGAACCCTGGCCTTCTTTTTAGGTCTCTCCTCAGTTTCTGTCATCATCTCATCCCAATTGAGAGGCTAAGGTTGAACTATTTGTTTCTTTTCCAAGTCAAGCTTTAACCATGTAGGAGTAGTAGCTATTTGTGTTGAAGAAGAAGCAACAGTGGTAGAATATAGAGGTTGCAATATTGTGTTCTCAGGCTGAGAGTCAACCTCTTGCACATTTTGTTTCTCTCTTTATGCTTGTTCTTGTGTAAGTTTCTCAGCCTCTTCCTTATCCTTTTTTTCTTGCAATATTTTACCTTCCAACTCCTACTTCAGACATTCCTCTTCCAACTTCTTTTCCTCTAACATCTGGTCCCTTTTTCTTTTCGATTCCTCAACATAGTCCCATGCTTCTTTGGACTTCTTCTCATGTAGAGAAAGTTTTGTAACCTCCCTCTCTCTCTCGATGCATTCTTTCTCTTATTTCTTCCTATGGGCCTCCTCCACGACCTTAAATTTGGCTTCAAGGGCTTCTTTATCTCTTCTATGCTTGGAATTTTCCTCCTCAAGATCATGGATCCTCTGCTGCAAAGCCAATTTATCTCTTTCCTCTTTCATTCTAAGCTCCTGCTCCTTTTTTTGTTGTTTCTTAGCCAATTCATCAATAGTAGCTTGAGCTTCCAATTTTTTTTGCTTGGTTGATACATCAAATTGTGCCTTAGAAACATCTTCCTATTGTTTAGCCAATGCATCAGCTTGTGCCTTGGCATATGCTTCCCTTTTAGTATCTTCAAATAGTTTCCATTGATCCTCTTCTGTTAGCACATGCTCAGTCCATGCATCATCTGTTATATCAAGGGAAGCCACCACATGAGTCTCTTTGTCAGATGGGGTAGCCTTAGAATCTGTTGCAATATCTTGAATTTCTATCTCGGGCTCCTTTTCCTTCAACAACTCAGCTTCTTTATGGAGGGTTCCCATGGTAATTCCCTCACTTCATTGTTTTGTAACAAGAGTTTGATTGGATTCTTCTCCTGCAACAGATGTTGAAGCACCATCTTCTGTAACGACCTCCCCTTCTTGTACCTCTAGAAGGTCTTGGGAAACAATCTCCTCTTCTAAATTAGAAGAAACTCTAAGGGATCCTTAGGGGGAATTCTTATTTTTGTCCTTTTATATTGGGTGGTTCCAGCATCCTTCCTCTTCTTGGATGGTTAAGCCTCTTTCTAGTTAACCCTAAAGATAACCCATTTTATGCTTCTATCCATGACTAGTCTTGTAATTTTCTTTATATCAATAGACTCTTTTACATTCCAATCCATTGGATCAAGATCCTTGGTGCCTATCTTATCTGCATCATATTGGGGATCTAAAGCTACCCCATCATTAGACATTGTCTTTGGAATGTCCTCCTTTATCCCATACTCAACCATGAGTGGAATAGATAATCTTTCATAATTTCTCCTCCTGAGATCATATTCATCTTGCAGATCCATCCAAAAATCCTCCAATAAATTAAAATGCTTATCAAAATGACTAGGAAGCAAAGCCTGCATCTTGTTTCCGAGATCATAATTCTTCCTAGAAATGTACAGACGCAAATTCAAATGAATCAATTCATCACAAACAGCCTTAGCTACCATAATGTGTGGACAACTAAACTCACCCAACTTCATACGAAACTTGTGACAACCAGTCTTATGCTTGGTGCCAAATTTAAAGTTAACAATTGGAGCTTGATAAATGAATTCCATTAACACAATTCTATTGTTGCAACACCTAGGGAGAAAATTGGGATGACCATCAAAACCTCCCAATCTAAAGTAAGTAAAAGTTGGGTATTGAATAAACCAGTGTCCCCATTCATTGATGAAGTCCATTACCTCCCTACTAAATTTGTACCCAGCATCTCCAGTGAGCCTATTAATGATAACATAAAGAAATGCATCATTAACCCTCCTGTAATGTGACTCCAATGCTTGCAAGATAATCTAATTATAGTGCTCCCACACCTTCTTCTATCCTTGGGCTTCTCCCAATATGCCCACTATATTCAGTCTAGGAAAAATACCCATTCTAGTAGCTGCATAGATTAGATAAGAGGTCATGAAGAAACTCTTGGTTTCTCTCACTCTAAGTATTTGATTATGTATACTCTCTAACACCACCATAGGCCAGTCAAACTATTTTCTACCATCCAAGATGGTTTGGATAAATGGGAACATTCATTCTTTAAATTGTGAAGCATTTCTTTTTCCAAATACTCTGGAGAGCTACATGATTATCTCCCCAATATCCTTGCCAAAGTTTTCCCTTTTAGGCTAGTCAGGAAGCTTAGTCAGATAATTTTTCTCTACCCTCATCCAGTGCTTGTTTATGTGGGATTTGTTGACTTCTTTCTTGTCACTGTAAAGTTTCAATGCTTCTGCTTCATTTAGTTGCCTAGAATTTTGTGGAAGAGGTGCATCAAACATAAACCTAATCATTTGGGTTGTTCAATCAATGATAACATTCCCCTGGATTCTTATGAATCCACACATTTCCTATTAGTAGGATTGTAGGCCCCAACTGCTGCTAATATCAATTCCGAACATTGAACAGAAAGTGGGAAGATAGCAACATGTGCTAGTCTAGACTGTACAATCCTTTGTGCCCTTGGTGTAACATCTTCATTTTAAAAGTTTCATCCACCATCTCCTCATAGTTGAAAGGGCCTAAGTTGGTATTTGTAATATCTGCCTACTCAGAATCAACCTTGCTAGTAGTGAGAGTTTCTTCTCTATGTTTATACCTTAGAGTGTAGGGGAGTTGCTCCACTTTAACCTTCTTTGGCTTAGCTCCTTGTCTTGAAGTTTTTGTTGGTTGGATCCTTTGAGAAGCTTCTTCTGATGCCCCCGACATCCTCTAATCTCTGCAATAAACTCTTGTATTAGATGAAAAAAAGCATAAAATCAATTTATCATGTAATACCATCCTCTACTTCCTTAGGAAAAATTTCATACTAAGCCAAATTTCACTTTCATCAAAAGCAGAGTCATAGAAGAATTAGGAATATGAGACAATTTTAACACATAGCAGGATTGGAACTAGAACCAGGACAAGACTGAAACTGGGACCGGAACAAAAACTGAACTAGAAATTAATTGCTAGTTCCAAGTTCGACCTCCACTCTGATCTCGTATCCGCTTAAGGACTAGCGCGAAGACCAAAATGATCAATGTACAAAAGAAGGATCATTTTAGGAATGAATCCTTGGGACAACTTCGGTCCTGAGTCTGCTTCCACTAGTTTTGACATTAAAAAAATACTTTTCTTCAAGACATGGTCACATGGTTTACAAGGAAATCCAAAATAGAGGGGCTTAACCCCACTCCTTAATTGTACAAAGACCAATTTAAACTTAGAGGAAACTATTTTTTAAAGGTTATCAATCAAACCCTAGTTTGCACGATACATCGATTCAAAAAAATAGGGCATCACAAATCCATCACAGAAATCATAGAGTCGACATAGAATCAACATCAGAAGGGTTTCCAAAAATATTTTAAAACATTTAAAGTATAGAAAACCCTAGTAAATGGAAGTCCTAATTAAAAACTAGGGCACGACAAAGCGCACCTACCATGAAAGCAACAACAAACAAAATGTGACAAATGGAAAGAAAGAAAATGGAATGGAAAAAAAAGGACAAAAACAAAACCAAAAGAAAACAAGAAAGAAAGTGAAGATCATTCATAGAAAAGAATTCTATGAACATGCAAGAAAAGAAAACAAAGCGCGAAGACAAAATGACAAAGCATAAATGGGAAAAGAAAGGAAAAGAGACCCTACCTCAAAATGCCCATAAGGAAAGACTAAGACTTGAAAGAAATTCGTAAATCACCATGCCTCAGCAATCAAATCACTCTTCTCGAAGTTCTCCTAGCTCAAGTTTGCTAAAATAGTTTAGATAACAAGGATAATGAGCCAGTTAACCTTAATTATGGTTTTTAAAAATGATTTCACACGTGTGAAGAACTTGCAATTAATGCAATAAATTAGGTGGTAGGTCGGGCAGAGCAAACAACACAAACAAAAAGTTAACTCCCATGGAAACCAAAGGTAGATCGGACGTGGACCCAGATCTGGAATGAAACAAGAAAGCTTTGAAAATTTCCTCATTGAACTCCAAACCTGGTCCCATTCCTGCGATAAAGAACCGACAACAGAAGGAAATAGGGGCGGGGTCAGATCCAAAACCCAAACTGGAACTTTTACAAAGTTCCAAATTCGGTTCCAAGTTCGACTCTATTCCCAACAAAAGGAACAAAAACCAAGACAAAACAACAAATGACGAGAAGCGGGGCTGAAACAAAAATTGGACCCAGCCCAAACACAAATGGAAAAAAAAATCACAAAGCAAATGAGCAGAATTGGAATCAGAACGGAAATGGGAACTAGGAAGAAAGTTCCACAGCTACAACTCTAATTTCACTTCACGCTGAACTCCGGCGGCTCGAGGGAAAATAAATAATCAAAGGAAGAACAAACCAGCAATCTCGATAAAGAACAAAGGAAGGCAGACCGATCGAAAGAGCAGGCTTCGGAACCGGAAAGTCGGAGATTGGTGGATCGGCTCCGCTTCCTGAAATGAAAGACCGGGCGTGGGCTCTTCGAATAAACATCAAAGATATTTGTTCATCATCAGGTGGATTAATAAAGGTCCTGAAGGTAAAGGTGAATAAAGAAATGCTAAGAACAATGGTGAGATAAAGATGGAGAAAATTAAAGAAATGAAGAATCGTCGAGATCGAAAGGAAAAGTCGAATAAAGGGCGAAAGTGAAATAGATCAAATCGAAGTCAGGGAAAACTCCTCGGTCGAGATCGAAGAACTCAAAAGATCGTCGAAAGCGGGGAAAAGGAAGGAAAGTCGCGTCGGGTCAAATCGTTCTGGTCCGGAGTGGTTATCCGAGATGGTCGAGTCCGGAAATTAAGATCAAATTATTTCTTATAACTATAGACATGAAATATAGCTTAAATTACATAAGAAATTAAATTCACATACGTAAATGTCATGTATATAGTTTCTCTTAAAAAAACAAGAACAAAGAGAAAAAAAAGAGTAGAAAAATATTTCTTGAAAGGAAAACCAAAACATGAGCACATTATAACATGCTCGTGTTTTGTTAATACATTCACAAAATGCGAGTGTGTTATAATGCACACACATTTCTAGAAATTCTTTTTGGCATGTTTTGGTAATGCATTTTGGCATATTTTTTGAAATTCATTGACAAG
The DNA here is from genome assembly GCA_007258455.2 of Sequoia sempervirens. Classification (NCBI taxonomy): domain Eukaryota; kingdom Viridiplantae; phylum Streptophyta; class Pinopsida; order Cupressales; family Cupressaceae; genus Sequoia; species Sequoia sempervirens. The sequence continues at coordinate 4,717 of VDFB02088679.1, read as the reverse complement.
GAACAAATTTCAATATAAAACATAAAGCAAGTGCATTATAACGCGCTCTCATTATGTCTTCCTTAGGGAATCCCCAACCCTTAGGCTTGGATTTTCTTTGGATTTCCAACCCAAAGGCTTGGAGTGCCTTCCTAATGTCCAAAGACATGTTTTTGAATATTCTACAAAATTTCAAATAATCTCATTCCTATTAATCGTCAAGTTTGCATGTGTTTCAAGATTGAGTAAATCGAACACCTGGGTAATGTTAGGATCTCTCTTAGTTATTTAACGATCTTTTTTTTTTTCAAATTTTGATAATATTAAAGATTTCATCTTTAATTTATTTTGTTTGTGTGTTTTTTTTGTCAAAAACTAGTGTTTGATATTTTTTACTTTACTTTTTAATCATTCATTGAAATTTCAAATAAATTACATTTTTATAAACTACACTCCATTCTACACATATTCAAAAAAATATTCATTTTTTATTAGTTTTCAAAAATTATAGGGGTAGCATGGCCAAAATTTTGTTTTCAAGATGTGTCCACTTTGAAAATTAGTAAAAAATCAAATATTCATTAAAAAGTTATCAAAAAAATTAGGCAAAAACTACATGTTGTTAGCTAATTTCTCACCAAAGCGATTTTAAAATTACCTAAAAAATGTTAACCTTTTGAGGGAGCCACAAAAGATGCTATGTTATGTTTTTTTGACAAAAATAACACCAATTTATGTGGCTCCCTTTTTTGAACTCCTTAATCTCTACCATTTTTGAAAAAAAATAGTATTTTAAAAAGTAGACTTGGAGCACTACGAACATTGTTTTTGTTGCACCTTAAAATTTTGAGTGAACTATCATCAATTTCTCGTCCAAGGTCAATATTTCCCGATTTCAGAAAAAAAAGTGGCCTCTTAAGACCCCTTTATGGCCCCCCATCTTTTTTCACTTACCTTGTATTTATGTAGGTATAAATATATGTAGATAATAATATCTATGTATACTCATACATATATACACATATGTATGTGAAAACAAATTAAATGAAATGTATAAATAAATATATATATATATATATATATTATTGTATATAATTATATATTACTATATTTAAATGATTTTGAAAGCCATGATAAGTGGCTATAATGCCACACATATGCAAGGCTTAATATTGTTATAAATAAATGAAGAGTGAACACCCAAAATAGGTGCCACTGTATGCTTTTATCAAATCATGATCATTTCCACATAGTGGTTGAGTGTTACATAATATAAATTGTTTGAATAGCCACAATAGGGTGGCATATGGTAGGCTATTTGCATATGTTCCTATTAAATAGGAAACCCACAACTTGGGTAGTTTCTAAGTAAAGATATTTTGAATGAAATTTGACTGCTAATGTGCCATTCAAGAGACTTTTTCTAAAACAATAAACAACAGAATAGAAAATCTTTAAGTTTTCCAAGCTAGCAGTGGCACTAAAAGGAAGAGTTTGAATAATTTTTGAAGACCAATTCAATCTGAATTTGCATTATCTGTAACTACATTCATAAGAAGAGTATTATGAAATGCTTTGAAATATTTAAATTTCAGTCATGGAAAATCAAAGTGCATAGTCAATTTTTTTTGGGAAGCTTTCCTCATGCTTGGCAAGGTATAGGTAGGTCGTGGAATTTGGAGAGCTATTCAAGCCTCCAAGTTAAACTATTTTTGATCTTTAGTAAACCATTTTTAGTATAAATAGTGATCAACTACTCATTTTTTGGTTTTTGATTAGTTTTGTAATCTTTGGGAGAGTTGCATATCATGAGTTTTAAGGGAAGAGTAGTGAGAAGAGAATTTGAAATCTGTAAATCAATACACCATATATTGGGATTATTTTGTTAGTATCAAAACTTGATTTTCAATAGCTACAAACTCATAGAAAAGAAGCAAGAAATAGGTGCAAGGATAGTGCTGAGTGTTAAAGTTAATAGGACAACAGGTTTTAAAGATCTATGTAAATAGTGTAGATTTGAAACAAGGAACACAAAAATCAAAGCCAAGTTATTTTATTCTAGGCATGACTTAAATTTTTCTCCTTTTTCTTTCAAATTATGATAAAAAATATTCCATTATTTTGAGTGTGCTTTCACCATATCTATGTGTAAAGTGTGGATGTTTTGAAAATTATATGTATACATGTATGAAAAGCTTAGTTTATTTATGTAAAATGCTAATTAAAAATGTAAAGAATTACTAAGAACTAATTTAACCAATTGGTTAGTTCAAATCATATTTCCATTACAAACATTATTAGAATCGTGTTTGATTCACGTAATACTGAGTTAATAAATATTCATGAGAGCTTCAGTGAAAATTCGAGAATCTCTCTAAGCTATGTTTAACCGAAATGACCTACTTGTTAAGCCAAATTAGTGAAGAAAAATTACATATGGGAATATGATATTTATCCCAATAAGAAAGTTTCTTTTATATAATATTTTCGAACAAGTTATATTGCATTTCAGTAAGAGGGTTTGAAAACACATTAGAAGTGAATATTTCTTTATTATCTATTGAAAGTTATCATCTTATATATTATACCAAGATTCTTTATTATTATCTATGCATGGTAATTTAATCTTGAGACGAGGGCTTACATTCTCAAAAACTCAAATACCTTAAAAATAGGAGAATAAATTATTCCCTTATGTCTAGGTAAAACACTTGAATAAGAGATAGTTGGTTACAGGTATGTAGCAAGGTGTTCAAGATAAATGAGTGAAATCTATTTGGTCGAATAATTGACACTAGTGAAGTTGTCACCATTGAAAGAGATTCTGATCAGTTAGTTAAAACCTTTGGGTCAAACCAAAAAGAAGAGTTAACCATGTGTTAGTAGGATTTTCAAGTTGAATTAGAGGTGGGTGAACTTATGACACTGCTTTTGTGATGACAACCCCAACGAAAACCAGAAACTGAGCACTATTTTTTTTTTCAACATTACAATCATGCTATCAAGTTAACTTACTACAAATTATTTCTAGCAACAAGAGAATTTACCAATTATGCATACAACCAATTAAACCTTAATGCCAGTGATTAGAATTGAAAAGCCATGAAGAAAATCCAAATATCAATACTTGAAACTTACCATATTTGTTCTGCAAGGTCATGAGGACTCCATGTCTTCTACTTTCCTTAGTTTGGTCTAGGGGTGCAATCTGATCCCTCCATGTGGATTTATTCCCTATCCACCCCTCCAAGAAGATTCTGTGGCCCGGAATGAGAGAGTTGGCAACTATACCAACCTATTCCGTGCAAGGTCAACATCCTAATGATCACCTACCCGAGGTGTTCCAACCATTGCTAAATTAAGATACCAACACCATATCTAGCTACATGACTTAATGTTATTAGATATGTCTAGTCTACTACCTACCTTGAGTCTCATTAGGAAATTCCTTCCTTGCAGCCCAACAAATAGCTAAGCAAGTAAGGTGGTTCATCGCCAACATGTTGCTGGCTCCAAGGCCCACATGCTCCTGGCATAATCTATCCCACTATCCAAGGGTATGGCTAACAGTTTGTCGGCATAATATGCTCCTTGACTCCTATCAATCTTGAGCATGGATAAGCTTATCTCTAAGTGGGCCATAGGATTTTCCATCGATGATCACCTAGGATGGATAGGAATGGCCTATGTGTCCAAGGATTACCACCTCGACCTATGCCCTCGTAGGGTCCTACTCCATCCATTGTCATAAAAGTTAGCACCTACACCCATCTTAGCACTATAACTAGAAAGAGGTTCCTAACTTAGATTAAGTAGGTTCTAAACTTAGCCACCTCAAGGTTCACTATCCATTCAATGATGGTCCGCTACTATCCTTTCCCCCAGCTTAAAGGTATTGCAGTTGTTCTAAGTTTAATTAAATTTCTGATTAGGCAACTGGAAACACTAGTAAGGAATTGAAGAGAGGATTACTTGCCCCAAGACCTTCAGGTAATTTAAAGGTTATCTGATTCTTCCCTTGGCATATCTATTTTGGTAACTCCTCTCACTCCAAGCTTAATGTTAGTAATTTCTACCTAAATTTTACCATTGTAGTCCATTCCCTTTTAACCGCATTATCAAGTTATTTACTTATTTATTGGTTCTTCCTACCTAATGGAAAGTAGTCAAATATCCATGATTTATGGTTTCACTACAAGGATTTTTATAGTTTAAGGCTAGCATATGTTATTAACTAAATATGAAAAATACCAATAACCATAAGAGCCAAGCTTAAGCTACTTTTTATTAATTTTGGGAGATAATGATAAAAATATTTTGGATGTCATGTACTATAGTGAGTTTCCTATAAAAGGGTGGCAACCAGTTGTGACTATGTTTCTTGAGACAGATACACCAAAACCACATGAACGGAGAAGAGATATTGCTGGTCATAGAGTTCCAAACACTAACCAGTTGCAACTTTACATTTTTATAAAGGAAGTTAGTCTTTGTTGCAGCTTGTTGTGAGAATAAAATGATGGAAGGGTAATGATTTGGAGGACCTATTATGTGGGGTTTATTTAGCCAACAGAAGCTAATGAATTATTATTTATGTTATAACTAAGATAACAAATAATTGTAGGCCTAGAATCTTCTTTTTAGTTAACAAGACCACTTCCAAGGAAAGCTAAAGTGTTGGGTAGAAAATATTTTGCTAAACAACCACACAACAATAAATTATTCATCATTTCTTCAG
>VDFB02088678.1:0-27270 GCA_007258455.2 Sequoia sempervirens | reverse complement strand
TTAGAGTCGCAACAAACAACGGGCTATATTGGAAGAAGGGCTGAAAGATAGGATGGGTAGAGGCTTGGGAAACACTCATCCTCTGGCTTTGCATCTTACCCATATTCTAAACAAGGGTGTTTATAATAGGGTCATTAGAAGATAGAGGGCTAGAGGATCCTCTTCCAGAACCACTACCAAAGCCACCTCCAGAACCGACACCAATGTGACCTCCGCCAAGACCACTACCAGAGCCACTGCCACTAGTAGGGCCTTTGCCAGAACCAACTCTGCTTACGGAGCATCCACCAAGACCTCCGCTGGAACCACTTCCACCAACACCATCTCCACTTCCAAATCCACCACCACTACCAGATCCTCCACCACTCATCCCGCCAAAACCTCCAGCACTAGAGGTGATATGAGGGGTAAAGATAAATCCCAAGGTGATTACTTTGATAGTTTTAGATTTTTCAGAGACAAAGGATGTTGATAGAAGTGACCACATTAGCCATGTAGACATATGTGGGAGGCATCAATAATCCTAACTATCCTTCATAATCCCCAAAAGTGACTCCTCACATAACACTATGAGTGATTGAAGGAGCACACACTTCTATAAGACTAGTAAGACTAGCCAGGAGTTCCAAGCCTGTTTGATCTTTTCCAATCATGTGCTTTAATTCACTAATGACCCAGGCAGCCCTAGGCATCTTCGAGTTTCTTTCCAAGGCACCCAACCCATTTCTAAGGGAAAAGACATATTTCAAAGGGATTTGAACAACCTCATACTCATCTACTGATAATGGTGTAGGGGTTGTAGGAGTAGTGGGGACATGATTGGTTTCATCAGAGACTCCTATCTCACCCCTCAAAAACTACTCCTATGTAGCCACACTAACGACAGGACCAGAGAAAAGGCCTGTAGAGAAACTCCTAACAATATACCCAGAAGTTGTAGATTGGGTTGTGATGCTCATAAACCTTCAAAACACTCAGGAATACAATGGTCACGAAGTACACAGGAGAGGTCTCAACACCAATTGATGAATAGATGTTGGTTCACGTCGGGTTCACCAAAAATGTAAGAGAGGGGGACCAACCATGTTCAAGGGCCCAAGTCACAGAGGGCCAAGAGTAGAATGATTCCCTAACTTACCTCATCTTAACGGGGTTTTAGGAAGTGCAGGATGAGAATGATGAGAACTATAAAGCCCTTCAATCACTCTACAGACCTAAAATACAGAACAAGGCTAGGCAAGTTGGTTTTTAGGTTCAACACTATGCCTCAAGAAGCTCTTTTCCCAAGGATGGAAGTGCGGTCCTGGGATGATAGCGCGATGCATTGGCATCTCAAAAGTGCACTGGCATCCATATGACCAAACAACTAAATAGACAAGGTTGAACCTAGGAAAGTAAGCTAACAACCCATCTAACCACTACTAAAGGGCCAAAATAATGCTATTAAGTAAACAAAGTATTCTCTAATATGATAAAGTAAAAATGTGAGAGTTAGAGTGGCAAGAATGATCTCACAAATAAATTCATTTGCCAACTAGCTCTCCAAAAGCATGTTCACCTACACAAAAAGAGGAGGAAAAATGTTGGGTGGTTGTATAAGGGCTTGCCTCAGTCAGACCCCCATTTAGGTGTTTCCACCTCCATAGACAACCAAGAAAGCAAGTATGATAAAGGAAGTAATTTAAAACAATAAAACACTACAAAACAATAAATGTGCTTACTCAACCAAGTAATAGAGGAGGGGAGTGGGAAGCTTACCACCTCCACCAAGATCACTCAAGGCTAATGGAGGAGAGAATGATAGTACTCAAGCCTCTGTTGTAATGGTGTTGTCCCAAACTTGCTCTACTAAAGTGATCCAGAGTGATGTTGCTGTAATGAAGTGTGAAAGTGCTGCTATAATGCTTGAAGAGTGTGCTGAGAGATGAAGTTGAATGCTTGAAGCTGTGAAGAAGCTGAAATGAAAGCTTGGAAGAAGTTGAAATTCATGTAGGAGGGAATTTGAAGGAGAGACAAAGAAAACAACCATGTTCGGGTTGGTTGGCCAAAGAGGGCATTACAAGTTGACTACCAATGAGAAGTGCAATGCCTCTATAAGTTCAACTATATGAATCTTCTAGGAACATAAGCACACCGCGCGGATGTCTACACATTGTCTGGGTGTCCCTGACATAAATTCCCCCACCGATGCTCAGAATAGGTGCCAAGTGGAATGAAAGTAGTGGGATTATGTGTAATTAAGCCTCCAAACTTGGTTTTCCAAAGTGGAGAGAGGAAAAAGGATAATTTTCGTAAGGGGTGCAAATTCACTACTATACAACTAGATTATAGTTCCATTGAAGTACAAAATGATCTTCACACTCAACTGAATCAATACTCTGATCTATTTACAAACTGCTCATACTGCATCACACACATGTAGGTGAGTCACCATACATGCCATATATCTCTTCGCATCAAATATCCTCTCCTACATAATTCACCATATTCACATATCACACTCTTTTCCATGTGATCTCACCCTCTTACCTTCGGTGTTGATCTCTTATAATCCACATTAGGTGTAACTTCAATTAGGTCAACCTAATTAGAAGTAACACATAAAATTAAGCATGTCATCCTCATAGAATTTTATCCATTGAACTTAGCACCTAAATTCAAAATTCAATTTACATCAAGATAGGTCAGCATGGACCTAATATAAATCCCACATAAGATAGTTACTTACTTATCCTCCACAAAACATCAAATGTGTTAGGTTGGCCCAAAATAGACCTAAACACAAAGTCTTCAAGTGTACATGCAAACACATGACCTTAAATCTCAACCTCCCTTCAAATTCCCATTCATCTGAAATGTATTAACTTATCTTCATTATTGGGAAACAAAATAGTTATTTGTGAAGAAGTGTGGAATCTCCCACACTAGTACACTGTCCAAAAGATAGCTGTGATATATAGGGCCGCACACTATCATTCATATCTTTCTAGAAATTTTATAGAACATGCCACAAAAGCTTTAATACTGTTGCATATAATGAGCTCAAAACTGTAGTTATGATCATAGAAGATTATACCGTGCAGTGAAGTGCGGACCCAAAAATTGATGCATTGGACCACAAAACCGTCAAAGGAAATATTTAGCAAATTTCTTGATAAGCCATACTTTCTAGATCAACTTGCATTGTACATAAGTCACCAACAATACTTCCAGATTATGCTAGGATGATCATAACAATGCAGACATCAATGAAAACACTGGATCAAGCACTATATATATGTATTTCATGCTCATGTTTCCAAAATACATCATCAATGACAGGCTTCCAACTTCCAACACTTGAATGGTGAATATATATATATATATATTCTTGCGAATATACTTTAAGTATATATATTATGACATTTTTATACAATGAAATACATATGTATCATTAAAGATAAAAGAGCCATATCGAATGGCATACTTAGCCACACGTGGGAGTTGTATCATATAGTTAATCTGGAAATCCTAATGCATGGTAAATAAGCCATGCATGATGGGGTAGCGACAATCTTATAAAAGGGCACTAAAATTGAAAGGAAAGGTTGCAAATTATTGTGCCATGTAAGGCATATGAGATGAATGTTAACTCCATGCATAGATAAGAATTTGGAGCCATTTATAATTGCTATTGAAAAATAATGAATCCACCCAACATTTCAAGGAAATAAGGGAGGCTTGGAAGCCAGGTTGGTAGTGGTATGCAAACATGAGTTTGGAAAACCCATGCACAACCCAAAAGAGAGTCTTGACTTGGTAAAAGATCATGTGATATACTTGTTTAAGCCACAATTTAGACAACTTGAGCAGAGGTATACACTTCTTATGACTTGGAATCCACAAATTCCATGTTATATGAACTTTTTTTTTAGCTAATGAACAACAAGCAACAGGTTGAAATATTTATTTGGGTCATGGCATTCAAGGGAGACATTTAAGTGGTTTAAAGAGATTAATCTATAACTTTTTTGACCAACAATGCCCATAGCTATAAAATAGAAGAGAGGTGGAAAGAAACTTAGCTTACCTATAGCTAAAAACTATCCATTTATGTATAAATAGAATGTAGTAGCATAGTGTTTGGTTGTTCATTCTTGAGTGAATTTTTATTATTCATTCTATATTCTTTTTGTGAGTTTGAGACCAGTTTATTTTGTGAGTTGAGAGAAATGTAATTGTGAGTTTTGAGAGAATGGAATACTTTTTTAAAAGTAAGGATAAGTTGAGTTGTGTAGCTGAAGTTATCAAATGAGTAACAACAACAAGAAGAGTTGTGATTGAAGGAGGTAGAAGGCATATCCATTAGCATTGTGAAAGGAGTTGCAAGAAATTTTCCTGGAGCTATTTTATACCAAAAATGCTTTAGATATTATTAACTCTTCCTCTTTCCAATTTGGAAACTACATTTTATTATTGTTTGGAAGTGTTTGTACAATCATTGTTTGCATATTATAGCTATTGAATAGTTTATGCAATGCTTATGTGTTTAACTAGATTACATATAAGCTGGATTAGGGAATTTAAAGAGTTTGACAAGTAGTTATTTTGATTATATTGCTTGATTACCATGGAAAAGAGAAGTTATTATAGATTAAAATGATAAGACCTAATAATACATTAATTTATTTGAATTGTCTGAATGAGTCATGTTGCTTTGAAGTGAATGGGATTGAATTCATAATAGAAGTACTTTATCATTACCAGCTATTGAAAGATGTTACATTACCGTTACCTATGTGAGTAGGAGTATATTTTCACTTCTATCTATGGAATGATATGATACATGATTAATACCTATGTATGGTAGTGTAATCATAGGTGGAGAAATTACGTTCTCAATTTCCTATAAACCTTGAAAGTAGGAGGATAGTTTACTCCCTAGGGTTAGGGTATACACTTGAATGTGCTTATACTGATATTCAACAATAGGGTTGAAAAACATATTAGAGATATATATGTCCTAATTACATTTTTAAATGATATTATCTTATACTCGACCAAGAGTCTATACCTATTCATGGTATTCTAATCTAAAAGGAGAGGATTTTATATCATGGAAAACCAATGCCATAATGCGAGGATATTTCAAGGTGAAAAAGCACAAACTCCTCTCAAGTAGAAAATGATTTCCAAATTGGATATTGACTTATCATACATTTTAACATGTGAATATGTGTGTCATAATTAAAGAAAAGATATATGAGTGTCTATGTGCATACAAATGTAGGAACCTTGTATAAATAATGCAAATAATAATTTGGAAATAACCATGAGGAAATTGGAGATTAGTCAAAAGGTTCTTAGTTGAATTTACTAAAAGTTAAATAGCTTATTATGTTGATTTACTATTATTGTACATTACTATAAGCATAATATTTATATGATATTTAATGTCAAGGTTAACCAGATTGGTTATGGCATCCTAGAAGGATGGAGCCATACTAGATATGACAACAAAGAGTTTGAAACTCAATACGAAGAAGTAATATTCAAATCAAGTTTAATTATGAATTACTATACATATCGACATATTAACAATGCTTTAGATTGAGACTAGGTGTGTCCATTCATTGACATGGTGTCATCGGTATTAAATAATTATGCACGAACTAGGAAAGTCATTACTCCCATGATTAAAAGAAAGAGCTTGAATAAGAGGCAATTTCTAGTCTCAAGAATGTTACAAATGTGTAATCGGTATTCAAAAGGTTGGGTCAAACCTGATTGGTTAGTTAGATCAATATAGGTGTGTTATCACTTTTGTATGAAATATTGTTTATGTTATTTAAATCTTGAGGTCAAGACAAGATAAGAGTTTTCACAAGTCAAAAGAGTTTTCATGTCAAGTGATGGGGTTGGTGAACATACAACACCGCTTCATAGAAAGTGGAAATATTGTATATATGAAAACTTTGGCCAAAGTAAGTGTAGAAGTCACTACATACACCTTATCGATTCACTGTGAGCTAGGATTGTATAGCTAGTCAGGAATGTCATGCATTGTTGGCAGGTATCCATATGTTGTATGATAGTACTAGTTATGTAGGACACAATAGCATGCTCAGGTAGGAATTTCTAGAGGGTTTCCATACCAAACACTTTGTTGAATGGTAGGGCCATCTACCAGTTAGGAGATGTGCAAGGGACTACTTAAGTGTGTGGTTGGAGGAAATTTTTTTGGGTGATGCTCTCCCTCTTGCAGTTGGTAGCCGAGACTTGTGGAACAAAAGAAATGTGATGTAGATGAGAAATCCTTGATCTTAAACTCTTGTAAGTTATGAATTTGTATATGAACATGATCATGGATCAATTTTAATATGCATTTGAAAAGATAAATTTCATTTGCAAGTTGGAATTATGTAATATTTTCATTTCTACAGTGAAATGTGGAAAATATTTATGTAATGTGCAATTATGTTATTGAAAAGGAAAATTTCATTTCTATGTTTTTGGTAACTTGAGGTATTTACTTTTAATCTAGACTTTATGTGAAAAATGTTGTGTAAACATTGGGTATGTTATAGTTTTTAAGTATCTACAAAATAGATGATAACCCAAAATCTAGTGAAAGAAATAGAAAGTATAAAAATACAAATACACATGATCCAAGATCAAAATAGCATTATATAGTTAGAATCTAATGAGAGAAATGAAAATTTTCCAAAAGGTAGAAAATAATTAAGAGAGCTCAAAAGCATGAAACAATATGAATACATTAATGTGTAAAATATAAGCTATGAGAGTTCAAGTATATATGTACCATCCATTCAATATTTTCTTTGACTACCTACCTCTAGGTATCTAGATGTTGTTTTGAAACAATCACATCAAGGTGGAGAAAATATGGAATTAGAGGTCCAATACGATAAAAAGTTCATTATGAGAATCTAACAAATAAATCTTCATCTACAAGAAAGGTTGAGAGTTAAAACAAGTTCAAGAAATTTCATAACCAACATTGTATTCAACACAAGTTTAAGGTGAGAGATAAATTATGGTTGAAATTAAGAAAGGAAAGACTTTGAGGTCAAGCTAGAAATATAAATACTTTGTGTTATGTTTCATGAATATTTTCCCAGTCAAGAAAATGTAGGAGAGAAGGTTTTTCATCTTGATTTACCACCTTGTGAACATGAAAATATATTTTTTGTTGAATATTGATGATCATTGGTTTTTTAAGCCTTCCATGTTATAAGAGGAAGTCTTGTTGCTTGTAGTTGAGGATAGTTATCTCAATGTGTAAGAGGAATGGTAAAGTGATGTGGTTCTTCAAAGAAAGAAGAGACTTTGAGGTCAAGGTAGAAATCTAAATACTTTGACCTTAAGAAAATGTAGGAGAGAAGGTTTTTCATTTTTTTTACCACCTCACATGAAAATATATTTATTGTTGAATATTGAGGATCTTTTCCTTTTTAAACCTTCCATGTTATAAGAGGAAGTCTTGTTTCTTGTAGTTGAGGATGTTTCTCTAAATGTGTAAGAGGAATTGTAAAGTGAGGTGGTTCTTCAAGGAAAGGAGAGGTAGACTTAAGGAGGGGTTCATGAACCTTGTTGATTGCTTTGAAAGGTCAACCTCCAAGAAAGAAAACTAGTATCCAAAAGAGGGTGTGGTGAAGAATTTCATTATTTAATGAGTCCTTGAGATTTTGGGGAACAATATAATCCCTATTTGGGGAGGTTTGATCCCTAAAATGGGTCATTGTTTTATGATGAGTTGATTAGTTGTATGAACATTTCTAGTCAAAAGATTCATTTATGATCTTTATTCATGTGTATATCAATTATTACCATTTTAAAAAATTCAAATGCTTTAATATAGTTTATTTAGCATGTTAGGATGCTATAGAACCTTTTATGGAAGTCAAAGGATAAATATGTAGCTAAAAGAAAGGAGTGATAATGTATTACAAAGAATTCCTTGGTTTCCATATTTATGGAGAAAACATTTTGAACATGGTGAAATTGTAATTGCCATGGTGAATTTATCTCAAAAAAACTAAATTTATCTAAAAAAAAAAAACTTTTAGTTTTCCTCCCTACTGCAAGTTGTGTTTTCATTGTTGTCAAGATAGAGAGTTCCAAATCTTCTCTTATTATTTTTTTCAATCCAATAATATTTTTTAATGTGTTTATTAGGATAACTATGTTGTAGTTTATATGAGCTTTATCTAGCAAAGTAACTTAATTTTTTTCCTTTGAAGTTTGTATTATGTTTGTTTCAAATAATGCCAAGTTTAGTTGCTATAGAGATGGCTTCTTATGCTTGCATGCGGGTGTTTGTAATATATACACATCTCTCTCTCTCTCTCTCTCTCTCTCTGTGATTAGTTTATATTAGGATTTTCATTAGAGAATTATGTTTAAAAATAATAATTCTATAAGGTTTTGACATCATTATATTCTAATTAGCTTTGTGATATCTATTAGAGAAGCAATATCATAATTTATGAATTAATATCCTTTTTACCTATTTGACCAATATAACTAGTACTCACTTATGGATCATCCATTTGAAACTTAATAAACATATTTGTGAGTCTCCCAAGCACTGGGGGCCCAACATCCCTTTCTAGAGAGTCTTTATCTGCCCCATACATTGGTGGATTAAAACGAAAATCATGAGATACATCCACATGGGAATAAGTTCATGTGATGTTCTAATGATATAAACACTTATCACAAGTTTACTAATAATTTCACATGCAAAAAGCTTGAATCTTTTGATATAATTTTCCTTTGGCGAAGTGAAGCTTCTTGTTCTAAACTTAAAATACCCTTAAAAGGATAATATGACCTCATACTTTGCAATTCACCACCTTGCATAAGAATGGCCATGATAACTAATGCATTTTACTTTTCCCACATTTATATTCTTCAATTATTTCTTTGGGATAAGAGCTAAACCATCATGTTGTGTGGGTTATGCTTGACATCGATGGAAACTTGGCTAGAATTATTGATGTTGATGGACCGAATAATGAGCCAAAAAGATGAGATTATGGAGATGGCTAACTCACAACCTAGCACCCCTTTCTATTTGGCTCATCTATGATGACTTTTATTTTGTATATTCAACTAAGGATTAAGAGGGAAATCCATTGAAATAATGGTCCATAAGTGAGTAAGAAGCTTGGCTTTATTTTAATAATCATTGAATGTTGTCAAGCTCAATATTTTGGTGGTGGCACGCCAAGTTGGATCCTTTATTTATGTGGTATAACCTTCATTCTTGCCTTGATAGGGTCCTCATGTGAGTAGATCGAATTATGAATCATGGGAAGAACATGTTCAACTCTTTAAGTATAATAAAAATTTGTTTCTTGGTACAAGGGTAGAACTTGGGATTCGTTGCTACTACCAATTTTAACCTAGGTGAGAAGACAGTTTCACCATGGACGTTAGTGAGTACCTTTTGTAATATCCCCTAAAAGAATATTTTGATCTTTCCCTGATCTAATTAAATTCAACTTAATGAATTACACCAATTAATTTCACAAATCAGAAATGAAATCAGGTTCAAATTTGACTGCTATTATAATATTGATGGCAAGCCGCACAATCATGCATACGAAAGCTAATTAATTGTTGGTACATATGAGTTTTCCACAGTCCATAGAATTAGAAAATAAGCTTTTGAATTAAACTGTGTCTGTTTTTCTTTCCGAATCTATCATTAATGAAACATAAGAAAACTTATTTATTTATCAACAATGTCAATACACAGCAGCCCACACCAACAGTAAATTACTATTTCAATGAATGTTTGCTGATCGGCCAACTTACGTGATGATACAACACAGTAAAGCACAATATCAGATTTGTAGAGGATCCATCCTAGTTGGAGCAATGATTATGTCACAAACCTCACTACTTACAGAATGTAAATATATGCAGATGATCTATCCTTACAAAACCAGACTTATGATAAAAAATTTATAATGATTATTGCTGGCAGTTCTAAGCAACATCGACCCTTAAAGAGCAGCCGATGGAAATCTCTATCCAGATCGATCCTATGTGAACAATCAACACATCAACAGCAGTAAGCATAGACCCTGAAATGTTTCCAAGTCAAATATCAATGGCGCTGAGCAAGCCGCCTCGAATGGGTTGTCTTCTCTGTCTATATGTCCAAGTGAGCAAATATGTCGATGTCGTAAAGATGATATTGCTGGATTATGTTGATAAGCGAAGAAATGGAGTTGCTCAAACACGACGACACATGTAGTTCTCTAAATTCGCTTGCAGCACAGCCATTTTTCAGATTAAAAATTTAAATTCAAACTTAACCACGCAGTGGCACTCATTGTGAAGTGTCAAAGGAGTGCTACGTTTAAGTAGGCCCACACCAGCCACATAAGCGGTCAACGCTTAGAGTGTGTTAATTAAGCCCACCGATTAGGGAGAGGACCCAGTAGTGGAGCGTGTTCCAATAGTTGTGAATGTTTTTGTTAATATAATGCCCAATAGTTGTTTATATAATGCCAATAGTTGTGACTTTACTACCCATAATTAAACAAAATGTATTCTTTTGATCTAAAAAGTAACCAATCATGTGATGCCACATCAGCATGATGTGAATGCACAACTATTGGTCTCACTTTTTTTTTGGGCCTTTTTAGACACCTTGACAAAAAGCATGCTGATGTGGCATCATATTTGATGATGTGGCCTTGAAACGAAAGTTATAAGCAGGGGACTTGCCAAGTAAGCTGCTGTAAAAAATTGGGAGTGATTTGAAATTTCCACGTAGGATAATTAGAACCGCGAAGTTAGGGTGCACCACTACTGGGTCCTCTCCCCTAAGTGAGTTGTGGGCAAGTAATGGTTGCGGCTTTGGAGGAGTATTAATTGTATGTCAGTTAAATTAGTTATATTAATAACCGCCACCATACATACGTGTCAATCATGAATATTTCATATTCGACAGTTGAAACGAATATCATAACCCAAATCGGCATGCAAAGCATGGTTAGCCTAGCAACCTTTCAGTTTCTCCCCAAAGCTTTCAGCTTCACTGTCGGCATTTGAACTGGGGTTAATAACTCTTTTTCAGCCTTTATGTCTTCATTAGTAACCTCCAAACAGTTACCCATCTGCCTTGCATGCATAGTCTGTATCCATAAATTATGCCTTCTTTTCATGCATGTATACGAAGGTATTTGCAACTATAAGATCGCCCAAAAATCCTCGTAAAACTACGTTACTATTTTTCACCCTTTTATCAATGCTTTTGTAATTTACATGAGTGTCCAGCAAAAACATCATTTCATCATCTGTGCAGCCATAAAAAAAGGCTTTTCCTCTATCTTCCATCAACCTCCTTATTACCTGAATTTCTCCCTACTGACCAGCTTCTGCAGATATGTTTGGCAGAAGAATGTAAGGTGCAACATTGTTAGGTTCAAGCTAAAAAAGAGAGAGGTGTTGGCACATTTTGCATTTGTGTTGACCAGAGCATTTGAATCTATAATATCTGATGGCAAAGGTTGGGGCATTTATTTTTAGGTCTGTTTAAAAAATTTAAAAATATTTTCAATATTATTTTTTATATCTTTTTTAGACTGCAAAAATCAGATAGACTCCCTGTAAACTGCAGTGCGTCTTGTATGACTTATGCATCACATGAAGCTCTGATTCGCATTTTCCATCGGCATTTTAAACACGATTCACAATCCTATAAACCTCTCCACTCTGACTTAAAGCAACTAATTACGAAGTCTTTTTATCTTAAATCTAGTCCACAATAACGATAGTAAATGCTTATAATCCCACAGTAGGAAATGAGATCAAGTGCGCTTGACCATATTCTCCCTTGCAGATATTCATAAAATATTTTTAAAACATATGGTTCACATCCACTTCAATGTAATTTACGAAGTTTTCTCTGACATCGCAATGTCCATCAAATACCTCATAAAAGGTATTTGGTTTTGATTTCTTAAATAATAGGTCAAGATGCTCAGATAAATCATCAAAACATAAGTGCCTTGTACTAATTTTCATCCAACTTCCCGAATGTATCGTTGGCATAAATTGTGCCCTTTCATGCTAAAATGAAGAATCATTGAATTACCAAAATTTATATTCAGCTGCGAGTTGGGTTTGGATTTAGAAAAGAAACATGGAACAAGAGCAAGGGATTCATTTTCACCCAGTTGGCATGCAATAGAATAATCATACAAATATGTATTGAAATCTTCCCCAGATACATGATATTGAAATCTTTCCCCAATACATAAAGATATGTATCTTGAACATTTATATTGAATCTCAAGTGACTGTCTTTCTATATCCTTGTAATTTCTCCCACATCATGATCCAAATTACCTATGTTCCCTCTTAATGTGACACATGAATGGACATTATAATTATCAATTGAATGCTTGGTCCTTTCTTTAGGAAAATTGACGTAACTTTTTATGAGTTCAGTATTTTCTCATGAAATTTTGTCATATTTTTAATGGAAGCATTAAAATCAAAACTTAGAAATATAGTTTCATTTAAATTGAATTAAACTTTTAATTTAATAATTTTTGCAATTTCATCATAAAAATCAAAGTTTTAAATATCTTAAAAATTGAAAAATGGATTGATATGGAGAGTGGCCAAATTTGACATGACATCATCAGTATTATACCCATAAAATAATTTTTCCTTAGCATTCATACTTTATAAAATTTAATTGTTTTCACAATTTTCACCAACCCTCATAGTCAATTTCTAATACAACGATGCATAACAAATTTTGACCTAACACAAGACACAAAATTAAAGATGCTTTTAAGATGGGTTTGATGAAATAGGAAAGGAGATGCAACTTAGTAACTTAGACTAAATCTTTTCAAAACACAACTTTGATTGTTCAGACTTCTAATCTAGAAACATTCATAAAATGTGTATTTTGGATAGCCAAATGAAAAAGTTTCCAAATTTTTGACTAATTCAAAGACAATGTAATAGTTTTTGATCCATTTCTATTAGAAACAAGTGGGTTGACATAATAAATTTTGTTTAAGATGATGTGGTGACTTCTTTTGTGAATTAAATAGAGATGAATGCAATTTTTTTTAACGTAATTAAGTCTTGTTTACAATTAAGATTAGACAATTCTACCGCAAAGATGAATTGATAGGGTGCAATGATTAGGTATTTAATTTCTAAGAATCATGTGTAAATTTAGTGACAAGAAAATAATATAAAATGATGATAAGAATAAAATGGCATGCATAAAAAGTATGAAAGGGTAGTTTGAGATTATTTTTCCCTAAATGTGATATATCTATAGATTAGATTAAAGAAGAAAATAAAGGGGAAGAAAGTCCATGTTAGAAAAATAATAAATTGGAAATAGTTATAGTTTACTATTGTCACTACAATAAAGATTACAACCATTAATTTTTCTTATGAAATACATTCAAAACCCTAAGGATATTTTCCAAAGTGGAAATTAAGGAACATACAAGTATATATCTAGGAAAGGAACTATAAAAGGTTGGATTGCATCTATGTCTAGAGTTATAGTTATTTTTGTAGGCCTTGGTTGGTAGAATGCATGAGGAATTAATTGTGTAGAATTAGTTGTGATCCTCACCAAACTTATGAAGGTGGTTTCTTAATATCTTGTAGCAAGTAGCATTATTTTATATTCATCAGGTATATTATTTTATCATTAAGTTTATAGGCTACTAGGTTTAGGTAGTCATTAAGTTGACTGCCCTACCTAGAATACACCATACCCTTAACATGACATCATAATATTTTGATTGTATTTCTTATTTTTCAATGTCTTAAAATATATTTTTTACTCTAGGAAATTTGTATTACCCGTTTGCATATTTTTCCAAGTACCAAATTACCTTTATTAAGAAATTTGTATAGCATTTAGTACATGTTATCTTCTAATATTTTATGAATAATATGTAGTTTATATCTAGGGGCTTTTCATATAGGGATAATTTCTAAGTAATATCCCAAAGGTGATTATTAACATAGAAAATCCATTATTGTAATTCTTGTTGAACACGCCTAAAGAATGAGAGGAGGGTTGAATCAATTTACACAAAAAATTAAACCCTTTTGGAACTTGAATTCTTCAACACAATACAAACTTTAAACTCTTATGTAAATTAGCAGTAAATAAATATATAGTATTTTAAACCTTTAACCAATTCAACAATCTTCAACAATGGAAGATATAACAATCCCAACCCTAGAACCAAAACAATAGCAATGATAAAAGAGAAAAGAACACACATCCACAAGATGACACTAGATTTACATGGAAAACCCAATGAGGAAAAGCCACGGTGAGAGTTAACTCACAAGGCTCATTTCCAAAAAGTACTTGCAAACTAAGGCTTGCTACCTTAGAGCAAGATGCAAAGGACTTGTAGGACTAAATCCAACACAACTTTAGGAGCAAGATACAAGGACCTGATGAGATTCACTACCTTAGAGTAGGATACAAAAATATTTAGAGATAATTACAATGACTATTAACACAACACTCTATTGATTGAGGTGTTGTAGCACACTGTATATATCTTTTATACAAAGTCTCACTTCTTCTACGGGATCTTCAAATACAATCCATACTCTTTCACTCTTGTTTGTTTCACACACTTATTCACTTGTACACTTCTCAATCATGTCTTGCATTTGAAATGATCTTGCATTTATATCAATCAAAACTCTTCAAAACTTTAATTAGGTTGGCCAGGAAGAAGATAAACAATGAATTCAACAATTCAACCATCAAAGCATAATATTGCCCTGTCAAGAAGATAGAGAGTCCACCAAAAAAATCCTTAACACTTCTTCCAATGTGATCTAAAATAATTCACACATTGGTGCATATCAACTAAAGTTAGCATCAAGGAAATATGTAGATGAAGCATGAAGCACACAACCAACCAGCCTAAAAATATACTCCAAATTGAATTTACTTGATGTGGTCCCAAAAAAGATAGGTTAGGACCTAAATCCATCATAACAATTCTTCAATTGTTGGTGTAGACCCCCAAGCACACGACACAAGTAAAGGAATAATCCCTATCAGCCAAATATCCATAAAAACTAGGAAAGCCAACTCAAGACACAATACAACACCAAAGAGATCAATCACCAATATGAAATCACATGGGGATGTTCCATGAACATCCAACAATACTTTTATAAAATTCCTTCATACTTTCATGTCACTACTAACCACTACAAACCAAATAGGAACAAAATACTTCATTCAAGGAGCACATAATACATAACCAAAAGATATATTATTAAGAAATTAACTTTCAGACCACTTAAAACATGAAATTAGAACTAAGAAACTATAGAGACATTGAGTGAAAATTCACCAAGACGTAGGAGTAGATACATCAATGCAGAGAAATGTGGAGCATTTCCTGGACCAGTCCAGACAACCAATAACACTGCCAACATTTTACAATTCACAAAAGTCACCTCAACAACATAGGTGGCCTAAAAATATAAGAGTGCAACATCCACAAAACAATAACATTGAATCCAAAACTACAAGACCAAATATTCAACAATCATGGAGGAATGTAGAGCAT
Organism: Sequoia sempervirens; assembly: GCA_007258455.2. Taxonomy (NCBI): domain Eukaryota; kingdom Viridiplantae; phylum Streptophyta; class Pinopsida; order Cupressales; family Cupressaceae; genus Sequoia; species Sequoia sempervirens. The sequence goes on along the minus strand of VDFB02088678.1, from coordinate 11,650 downwards.
TCTCCTAGATAGTCTTTATAACAACTTCTTGAACTAGAAACACTCAATCAACTTGTAGATGTTATAACTTTCTTTCACCAACACATACTTCAACAAGAATAATAGGAGAGAGCATAAGACATACTATATACCTTCAACAACATATATCAACTTTCAGTAATGCTTATAATCCTCATCTTAATGCTTCTAAACCTCATCTAAATATAACATTATGAAATCAACTCTGCTTATAGTAACTACACTTCATACAACTTCAATTTTGATCAGATAAGACATGAATTCAACCATAAACTTTGAAAACACCACCATAAAATAATTTTATCTCAAAGTTGATTTGACATCCAATCATGAACCTCAAAAACACCATCATGCAACAATGTTAGCTGAAACTTAATTTGACATCCAACTATGAACTTTAACATCACACTTCTAAAGCAGTATAACTACTACAACAGTCTTATCAAGTGTTATCAACCAAAGGAAAAAAATTCCAACAATCTCCCTACTTCTCAAGTGTTAAAATCAATGACATACACATATAATATGCCAAGTGTTACCAACAACCACTACCAACAATCTCATAAACATATGTAACAATATTACCAAGTATAACATTAAAGACAACCAACAATTAGTGTTGACATCAATGACAATAATTGCCAACAATATTCCCTTTGGCATTGATGGAAACACACACTGTACTCACTCTCCCCCTTTGATATCAAGGAAAAAGGGCCATACATACCTGCAAAAAACAATAGGACATTCTTTGTATTCAAGGACAAAGGGAAAAATATATTCAATTGAAAAAGGAACACATTCTCCCCTTTTGACCAACAACACCTTTTTCACAACTGCATTAAACTCCCCCTTACTATGGACTCCCCCTGAGAGGTAGCACACATTAATCTAGGAGAAAAATACATGATATGAATTTCTCTTTCTCCCCATGGAAAAATGCATGATCTATGCTTCTAGTTAGAACGAGGAGAGGCAATAACCCCTAACTTATGTCGCAGATATTGTTACACCCCATTTTGTTATTACTTATTTACTATTTTTATTAAGGGGGAAAAACATGTTTTGAATGGACCTGAAACCATTAATAAGCATGTTTTAATAGGGTCCCGAAGCCCACACAAAGAGACCAAGTTGCTATAGGATAAAAGAAAGAAAATTAGTAGCAAACCAAAAGTAGATTATAAAAAAATATCTTGAAATATCAAACCTGCACCAAGAAATTTTTTAACAAGAAAATTAAGCCCAATACAACCATGAAATACAAATTTGGACCCAAGAAGAACCTAAAATGGCTAGGCAACCATCAGCCTGAATTAGCTAGACTACAACACAACACTTATCAACAACAACCAACAATGAATAACTAGAGACGACTAGGTAACCATCATCTTGAACCAACTAGACAACAACACAACACTTGTTAGCACCATCCAATGGAACTGAGATCCCCACCTCAATAGGAGAGTTAGGAATTAGAGAAAAACACTAAATATCCTTAGCAAACACACAACACCAGTCAACCCATAACACCAACCCAACCTCCACTTCAATAGGAAGGGGCTCCCCTCTATAGGAGAGGATGAAATGAGGCCCAAAACTAAAGAAAGTAGAACATCCCACATAGTCCACAACACACCTATCCACCTCAATAGAAGAGGGCTCCACCACCAAAGGAGCAGTCTCCACCTCCAAAGAAGACCATTGCTAAAAAAATTGAAGGAAGGAAACTACACCCATAGTAAAGACCACCATAGCATCCTTTGGCGAAAAAGTTAACTGGAGTAAAGAAGAAAAAGTAGAGAAATCCTCAGCTAGCAACACACCCCTATCCTTGAAAATTAGCTTTAGGAACCAAAAGGGGGAGAGCATAGAGCTCAACAAAACCGACTGGCAGTCGGCCATATAAAAAACCAAGCACCAAGAGAAACACTCCCCACCAAGAGCAAAAAGAAAACCAACATTGCACCAAAGCAGGAACCAAAGAGCAACAATCTCCATGCCCAGAAAAACAACCAGCACCAACAAAGAGACAATGGGCCTTGAAAGAAGGACAAGGCAATGAATTCCTCCAAACAAAGGGAGTAGAGAGTTGAAAAGACAATGAAAACCAACCTCCAACCCTACATGACATTTAGGGTCTAAAACATGCCAAAAGCTATGCACAACCAACTCCCACTAGATGCAGACCAACAACCTCAACCCCAAGCAACAAAAGTACCCACACAGAGGCAAAAGAATCCCCAAAAAAATACAGAGAGATCTCAGAAAACCTACCAACTGGGCAAGAGGAGAGAAGGCACATCAAGAGAAATTCATTTCCAACCCTACATGTCATTCAGGGTCTAAGATCAGGCCACCACTCTCCTCAAACAACCCCATAGCAAGAACTCCAAGCACCACAATCAGCACCAGCACTAAAGAAGAGACAAATGTACCCAAAAGAAAAAGGATGAGGCAAGGAAAGCCTCCAAGGAGAGAGAGTAGAGAGCTGGAAAGACAATGAAGAACAACCTCCAACCCTACATGCTAGTCAGGGTCTAAAACATGTCCAAAATTGTCCACAAACAACTCCACCAGAGGTAGACCAACAACCTCAACCCCAAGCAATGAGAGCCCCCACATAGAGGGAAAAAATCCCTAAAAAGGCCAGAGAAAACCAAGCAAGCCTATAGACACAAAAAGAGGAGAGAAGGCACAACAAGAAAAAACAACTTCCAACCCTACATGCCAGTCAGGGTTTGACATAAGGCCACCAAACTCCTCAAGAAACCCATCAACAAGAACTCCTAGTACCATAGCCAACACCACACCTAGTGCCAGAGAAAGTCTCATAAAAGTTCAACACCAAAGGAAAAGAGGTAGTTGAGCTCATAGAAAGAAGCAAAAATGCACCCAAATACACACCCAACAAAGAAGAACTAGGAAAAACCCCATAGGGTGAAAGCAACAACTAGGTCCCTGAAACACAACTTACCAGTAAGAAAATGGAAACAACTTGCACTAAACCACAACTTCCCCAAAGGATGAAAGAAGCAAAAAAACCTACAACATCACATCCCAGGCCAAAGATAGTAGCCAACACCACTCCAAGTAGTAGCTTCATAGAACAGCCTCAACAACCAGCCTAGTAGAATACCATATGCATCTACAGAATCATCATCTTCCTCTCCAGAAGCATCCCTAGATTTTAAATTCCTTGGACCCCCTCCCCTCGCTCCTCTTCCCGATCCCTCTGCACTTCATCCATAACCACTTATTTACTGTTACTTTGATGAGTTAAAATGCTTTAATACTTGATTGTGTTTTGTATACATATATCTTGATGGAAAATATGATGAATGAATGTGCAATTCAAGATGAATGTCTTCAATGATTTGATAATGCAATGTTCTATGATGCATGTGAATGTAATGTTATTAGGTAACTATTGTTGTGATGCACTAAATTGGATGTAGGAAAAGAATCAAGCCTCTAGAAGAGAGGAGGAGTATCACTCAGGAGAAGAACTTGGTTTGGTAAGCCTTAATGAGCTTATCTGAGCTATCACACACTCACACCCTAGTTTGCTTAAGCCGAGTCAAGTTAGTTAGGAAATGGTAAGTAACCTTCAGTCATTGAATGGGAATATTTTGCAATGGTTTTGGTTTTACTCTTTGATTGTTTCTTAATTTGTATTATGTGACTAAGTCTTTGTGTTATGTGTAAATTCTTCTTTGTATGTTTATATTCATATATATTGATCGATGATTATATACCTAGGAATGTATATATCTATATATGTACATGTTTATGATAAATCACAAATGTGAATATATACGTACATGTGTATACATATGTAGAGGTATTTATACATACTCATGTATAGACATGCCATATGCATGAGAATATTGATTGGACATACTGGACATATATATGTATATATATACTGATCGATGGATAATAAAATATATATGTTTATATGGATATATATATATATATGTGAATATATTAAATAAATACATATTAATATTTGTATATATATAATCATTAATGTATATATATATATGTATATATATGTGATTGGTAAATAATGGTTTAATAAAACATGTATATATATATATATATAATATAACAATGATTTAGTTATATTACATATATATCTTAATAATATATATAGATATATATTTAAAAGTATTTTGAAATGTTCTAAAGTAAACTTGGGCTCATCTATAGCACATACTATATTATAAATCTTGACATATATAAAATCCAACAAACTAAGAACAAAGTGAAGCGTGTATATAATGTGCATATGTATTAGAATGAATGCATCACATAGTATGTAAAGTGAATGCAAATAAAAGGAATATACAAAATGCATGGTCTAACACTATAGTGAACAAGGAAATATGTTTAAAAGTTACTGCAAAATGATAGCCACACACAACAAGCTGATGTGGAAAGTGCAAGTGCCATAATAGGTGGAAGAAAACAATTAGAAGTCTATGAAACCAACACAACGTAAAATGAGCATGGAGACTTTGTCGAGATAGAGATGGATGATTCTGATGAAGGTGGTCAACTTGCTTTGCAAATAGGAAACTTGTAGAATTGAACATTTCTTTGATTGACTCAGTAAAAAGAGTCATTGTTGTCAATTAAAAAAGGCAATTCATCCATTGTAGATAAGCTTGAAATAATGGGACTATTTATGTGTTTGCAATCTGAGTGTTTTAGCAGCCACATTTAATTTTAGTTGGTTGAGTCGATGCATTTAGGGGAGGAATTAGTCTTACTATTGAGTGGTGGCAGAAAGAAGAGAAAAGGTGGTGGATTTAGGAGCTTTTTTGTATCATTGAGTTTCTTAGTTTTTGGTATAAATAGAGGCAACCTCTCTACCTTTTGTTACTCATTTTGATTTCTTCTTATTCATTCAATATTTTTTTGTAGTTTTCTATGCAAGTGAATTGATGAGTGCTATAGTGAGAAAGAGAGTTGGCCTTGTGAATTTGCATTGGTGGAGAGTTTTTGTGAGAAGCTAGTATTGGTGTTAGGTCAAGTTTAGAAGGAGAAACAAGCATGATTGTGGGGGTTTGAGCTTAAGAAGGAGCATAACCTTTTCGAGCAATTATTCCAGGCATGTTGATTTTATTACTCTATTCCTTTGATGTTGAAATCGTATTTGTTTATGAATGCAAGTGATTAGAAAAAGATGATTTATATGCATGTTGATCTTTCTTGAATGAATTTAAGTTATTTCTTATTTCGGTTGAGCTTGCTTGAATTTGGTGGAATCTTGTTTGATGAAAACCTATTGAATGATATATAGTATATATTCTCTATGATGAAATTTTTTGAATATGTTCACTATTTGATCTATAACTAGACCTCATAAACCATATGCATTTTTTCATAGACTATTAAATCTGGGAAATAATGTTATCTTGAAGTACCTTGTTTATGATGTCATTTTTGAACATGGGTGGTTAACTTGGTTGTTCTTGGGGTTAGGATAATCCGTAGATGGGAGTAACCTAGTTGGTCACTTTTTTATGTCATTACATTTAGAATTAAATGTATGCTATGATTGAAAGTGTATGAATGGTAAAATACCAAATTGAACTAAGGGATGGGTGAACATATGACTTCTCTTTCAAGTGAATGATTATATCAAACTTTGGCCAAAGTAGTGTAAGTAGCCACTTTTTACACTATCGATTCAGTGTGAGCCAAATTTGCATACTAGGTAGGGAATATTATACACTATGCTTAGGGAGGGTAGAATTATTAGGTTACCAAGCCAATCTCTTTGTCAAAGTATAGGGCCATCTTACCTATAAGGTAGTTGTGTGGGTGATCACAGTAAGTTCATGGTTGATGGAAAAGTGCTTGAGTGATGCTCTCTCTCATGTACAATTGGCAACTTGAATTTTAGGATGTATGCCAGGAAGGACATTTAGACCATTTGTATCTTTATTTCATCAAAGCTCGTGGAAGTTATGTATGTATTCATGTATCTATATTCTTATTGAGAAAATGTAAATGGGAAAATGTTATTATTGAAATGGTATTATGAAATATGAAAGCGTTACTTGGGATTTTGTAGCACGTTTCTTTTGTAAATGCAAATGGAAGTTTGAAATGGGATTATTTCAAATGTGCATATTATTATTGAAATTAAAAAGAAAAAAAAATATTGCTATATTTTGCAAACATGGGTATGTGCAGGATCAAGGATGGGCCAAAAAGTGGCGAGTATGATGGTATAGGGTATGTATTGAAATTGTTTTAAACCAAAACATTGTAAACTAAGTGCTCTTTTGGCTGAAATTCCCCGCAGTCAAATCTCTCTACTGAGTAAATTAATATGCTTCTACTTTGAATTTAATAAATTTAAATATTATTCATTTTCTACTAAATTTACTAAATCTTTTGATTGATAGGTTGAAAACACTGCAACTTCTCTAAATAGTATCACATTTTAATCCAAAACATGCATCACATTCTATGCTTCCATATCTATAGGACAAAAATGAATTTCATGAAGTTTTGACTCAAGCTTACAGTAGTGGTATGTTTTTATATTTTTAAAATTTGTAATAAAAATTCATAATTAATTATTTACTTGAATTTTTAAAAAATGCATCAAACTAAAACATGAGTTCTCTACTTATATCTAAAATCTTATAAAAAATATTATCATCATTTTATTGTGTTTAGGTGGTCGCTAGACACTCCATTTCTTTTTTTTTTTTTTCCTCCTTAAAATTTAAGGTACTAATGTTGAAATTTCAAAATTGGGGCTGTTTTAAAATAAACCTAGTAGTTTACAAACTACATTCTATTTTCTCCAAATTCTGTTCTTACATATTTTTGAAATAATATAGATAACTTGTTCAAATTTTTACGTCAAGTTGCCTAACTTTGAATTTTTTTGAATTTTTCACCACTTAAGGGCCTGTTTTTTCCATGATGATCCTGCACATACCCACATATATTACTCACATGTGGGTTCAAACATAGGTAGATTATTTGGATTAAACATTGGGCATGTTATGTGTGGTATTGGAGCTACTAGGTTCAACTCTGGAATCTATGTGCTTGCTATGCTTTTGTCCAGCATTATATGAGTCTAATTTTTGGAATTATTGTGTCAGGATGGTGCATCTCAAGATGACTATAAGGAAGTCAGTAATCGGTAATGAATGCTACTTGAAGGCCAAGAAAGAAAGGGAAGCCATTGTTCAAACCATAGAGGGGACCAATTATGACAATGTAATTTGGCTAAGTGACACTAAGACTTTTAGTCCTACCATATCTCACATCAATCAAGAAAGAAAGAGGATGTGTGAGGTTGCTAAATTTTCACCTCTTGTCTCTCATGCCAAGTCATATTCTTTACCACTTTCTAGGGATATGCCCTCAGAATGGAGTGTTAGTCCTGCCATGATCTTTAGGGTCTCTCGTGTTCTTTCAATGTCAAAAGTTTTTGTAATTGTCTCTAGTGGCGAACCAGAGGGATATGTCCCCTAAAATTGTGTATCTGAGAATAGGTATGAAGGTTATGCACCCTTTGACAATAAATGGGAAAAAAAATATGAGTGGTATACTCCACTTAGCTATGTATTAGAGGGTTAATTTGAGGGATATTCTCCCCTAGACTCTCTAAATAGTCACTTTATGTAGATACAAGGATATTAAAATCCTTTGATTTTTTAATATATTTTTTGATTTGTCTAAAACTTGTTCAAAACTCTTCACCTAGAACTTTCGTGAATGAAATGTTTTCTTCTATGTACATTTCTGAAATTTGCTAAGAAAAACCTTCGGGATCTAATTAAATGAAACCTCCAGTGGAAAACGTCATTCTATGCAAAAATGGTTAGAACAACAAGAGCTTAATCTTGGGGATAGACAAGAGGTAGGCTGGCGCGATAAAACCTTGTGAAAGCCAAATTGTTGATCGTATATATATTTTTCCATGGTGGTTCCAGACTAGAAAGAATCGTAAACTTTGCGCAGGAGGAATGGAAAAGCAAGAAACGCTGAAAAACCCTAAATGGAGAGGAATAATTCTGAAGGATCACACCCAGTCAAATTGCAGCCATGAGGATGATGAACCGCAACTAGGACCCTGGCTGGCGCGGCGTGTCGACTGAAACCGCTATCTCGGTGATATGAGTGAAGGCTACCATCCCAACCGAGGGAACCACAAGTGGGGATGCAACTAAAGCATGGCTCATAGAAATGGAAAGTATTTTGAGATAAGAAATTACTCTAAGATAGCGAAGGTCATATCAGGAGCCTTTCAACTAGCTAGGGAAGCATCCACATGGTGGATGAATAAAAAGATGGAGTCAGTTTTTACCTTCGCTTAAAATGGATGATTTGTGCAGAAATTCTTACCAAATGGTTATCTTAAGTTCCTTGGCGATCATGTTTAATATCTTTAGAACTCTGAAGAAAGGAGATTCCGCCAAAAAGGCCAGCAAGCATTGGGAAAATCTACCCCATGTTTGTCTCATGTGCCAAAAAGGATCAAAGTGTGGTTTCATTATGGCAAAGTTAATTATGTCCCAACGCCCAATTAGAGGGGAAGTAGATGTGCTTGATCTTGCTACCATGGACTTAGTGTACAAGACAAACATTAAGAAAGAACATAGGATTAAAGCTATCTCTACCTACTACATGAAGAATTCATAGGAAAATGTTTTACTGGAGCGTTTAAATCATACATTCGCCAGGCCAAGTGATGGGAATGATTTTCAGCTGAAAGGTACGGCGTGGATTCCATGGTCAATTAGAATGAACCGTTAGCGAATCAAAGAGGGAATAGAAATAACAACAACAATACTAGTAGGAATGAAGACTAATGCATGAGCATCTAAGGTATACGAGAAATCTTGCATCAATTTGTGATTTTTTTTGCTCAATAAGGGCTAATTAGTGTAAGTTTTCCAAGTATGAACTATTGGGCATTGAGATACAACATTAAGACTTCATCCAGTGTTCCATGATCAACTAAATTGGCTTATCAACGTGACGTGAAGATCTTGAAGAGACCATATTTCATGTCCCTTTGATGTACCGATGGTGAAAGAAGCAATAGTAAATGAACATGAGGAGTTCACATCAGAGGGAGGTTCACATATTGATGGAATGACATTCAAAGTCCCTTTGATGATATGACAAGTTGCATTGAGGAAAATATGGGTTATTGGTAGGAGTCATTTGTCATTCCCTCCGACAGAGTGATATGGTGTATCAAGGTGATGATGGAATTTCAGGCTGACTAGGTTACAAGTCCCTTCAATATTATGATATTGAGGAGGCATACATGTTTTGATGGGAGGTCATGATGGGTCCATTTGACATACTAATGGGTCCTTCTGGATTATTGGTAGGAGTCATTTGTCATTCCGTCCAACAGAGTGATAAGGTGTATCAAGGTGATGATGGAATTTCAGGCTGACTAGGTTACAAGTCCCTTCAATATTATGATATTGAGGAGGCATACATGTTTTGATGGGAGGTCATGATGGGTCCATTTGACATACTAATAGGAGCTTCTTCGATGGGACTTGGCCATATTGGAGCGAAAGTATTTGAAGTCCCCTCAATACTACAATGGTAGAAGGATGGACAAAGATATGAGTAGATCGATGGTGATGGAAGAATGAGTTAGGTGGTGACACGCGACATGAATTTATTCATTGTTTTCACATCATTGTTGTGAATTAACACTCTCACTATCCAAATGATTTCAAACATGAAGCTAATGGATGGAGGATGATTACCTAGTGCGAATGGATAGAAATGAAGTTAATGATAATGAGGTAACTACTTATGGGATCTAGATGATCATTGGATGACAAGGAGGTACTAAGAAATCATGGGGAAAATGAATTTCGAGAAGTGAAGTCGACTTGAAGGAGAAGTATAGATATGTAGAGACATAGAGATAGGGACTAGGGGGTAGAGTAGTGTCTGAGATATGGGATCATGGAGCATAATTTGAAGGTTGATCTGCATGTTTGACTAAAGCTTTTGTAATAAAAAAAGGCCATATAATAAGGCTGAATATTGTAAGTTTTGCTTCATTCTAGAGATAATAAAACAACCCATTTTCTTCTTGCATTTTTGTTGTGTGAACTTGTTTAGTGGTGATTTTTTGTTTGTAAGGGGAGTACCCTTCATCAAGTGGTATCAAAGCCAGGTTGTCTTGAGTTTATAAATAGAGCATCAAATGTGAGATAGTTTGTAGCAAGACCTGTGAGTGTGGGTTGAGATTAAAATGCGTCCTAGACTTTCCCAACATAGTAGAGGTAGAGGAAAAGGTGGTGGAGGAAGAGATCCTCCTAGAGATGAAATTAGAGCCCTCAGAAGGAAATTGGAAACCTTGTAGGAAGAGTTCGTAGGAGAGAAGTGCATCAAGAAAGAGATGGCATTGAAGATGAAACTGAAGACAAAATGAAAGAGGAAGAATAGGATCAAGTGGATCCTAGAGAAATGAGATTGCTGAGAGAAAAATCTAGCCTTGGAAAGAAACCTAAAATGTAGGTTTCAACTTTCAGCTGAAGTTTGAATCTTGAAGAGTTGATAGATTGGATCAATGACATGGAAGAATTTTTTTGAGTTTGAGAAGATTGAAGACCCTCACATAGTGAGTTTTACTAAGACAAAGTTAAAAGTTCATGCAAGTATATGGTGGAAAAAGATCTAGCTTGAAAGAGGAAGACAAGGGAACGATAAAATTTCTAGATGGGATAGAATGGTGGAAAAATTGAAGAAGCAATTTATTCCAATTGATTATGAGTTGAAGCTACTCAAGAAGATGCAGAGTTTGAGACAAGGAACAAGGACAGTGAAAGAATACAAGAAATAATTTCACAAGGTCTTGATTCGAATAGGACATTCTAAGGTAAATAAGGAGAAAGTTTCTTGTTATATTAATGGGCTGAAGCCTATCATTCAAGAAGAATTAGCACTGGTAAGAATGACCACCATTGGGGATGGTTATCATTTTTTATTAAAATTTGAAGAATGACTGGAAATTATTTTGAAAGCAAACAAAGAGGCGGAGGTTGTGGTGGAAGGGATAGTAGATAGCTATATGGAGGCCAATGTGGATATCAAGGGAAGAGCGAAGGATATAGTACCAATCAAGATCAGAAAATAGATGACTCATATTAGCCTTGTGATAAGAATAGTGGAGACTAAAGAGGCGGAGGAAGATCTAGATGAGGACCAAGAAGAGGAGACTTCAGAGGAACCTATTTTCAATGTGGAGATGAAGGGCATAGGGGTTATGAGTGCTCTCAACATCAAGGGAAGAAAAAAAAAGACCTGAAGGTAATGCTCGAGTTGCCCATGTAGATGAAGATGCTTAGTCTTCACATTCTAAGGATGCTGAAAGAGGTGAGTCCCTTGTTGTCAGAAGATCCTTTTTGAATAAGGAGAAGGAACTAGAACAAAGAAAGAAATTGTTTCACACTTGATGTAAGTCTAAGGTAAATTTTGTAATGTTATCATTGATGGAGGTAGTATAGACAATCTTTTGTTAGAGGAAATAGTCACTAAGTTACAATTGAAAAGGAGAAGGCATTAAAATCCATATTGGATTGCATGGTTGGAGAAGCATCAAAGGGTT
>VDFB02088677.1:0-37696 GCA_007258455.2 Sequoia sempervirens | reverse complement strand
ATACTAGGGTTATGTCTGGGCTAGCCCCCTTTTCCACTATTTGATCCCATTAGCAGTTTGTGGATGATTCTCTTATGCTTGGACAGTCATCTGTTAAGGAGGCTAAGGCTGTTAAGACTATTTTACAAAATTACAAAGCTACTTCGAGGTAGAAGGTTAGCTTACCTAAGAGTGTTATTTTCTTTTTTAACACTTCGATTCAAAGACAGACTAAAATTGCTAGAATTTTGCAATGCCAAATCGGGAAACTTCCTTCTTCTTATTTGGGTCTTCCCTTGTGCTCTAAAGTTCCTAATTCTTTTTGGCGGAGTATGATTGATAAATTCAATTCTAAATTGGTTGGTTGGAAGGGTGCATTGTTGAGCCAAGCCGAGAATATTCAGTTGATTAAATCTACTTTTCAGAATCTTCATGTTTATGCTCTTAGTCTTTTCCATATGCCTAGGAAATTTGTGGATACTTTGGATGGAATTTAGAAATTTTTCCTTTGGTTTGGTGTTGAGGATAAGAGAAGAATTCATTTGGTTGCTTGGGATAATTTCTGCAAACCCAAAAAGGTTGGTGGGCTTGGAATCTATAAAATCAGAGCGTTTAATATTTCCCTTCTTGGAAAACAGTTATGGAACCTTATGTTGGCTAAGAGTGAATGGGCGAAAATTGCTTGGAGCAAATACTTACATAGTGCTGATAATATAAGGGGTTCTTATCACAAGACTTTATTCCCCCATCTGGCTTTACCCTTTGGAATTGTATGGTTAACACCCACATGATTTTGGCCAAGGGTCTCTTTTGGAAAATGGGAGATGGTAGAAATATTTTGTTCTGGGATGATAGTTGGTCTGGCTACAAGCCTCTCAAAGATGAGCCTTGGGGTCAACCTTTCATGGATCTTTGTGTGTGGTGATTTGGAAAATTTGTTGTTGATTATATTGAGGGAGGTTGTTGGAAGAAATTGCATGAGGTGGACCCAGGACTGGAGGTTCTTTTTAAGGCTATATCTTTGGTTCATATCCCTTCTTTCGCTTCTCCTGATAAATTTGTTTGGAAGCCTTCTTCTAATGGTAATTTCTATGTTGCATCGGTTTTTCATTTTAATGAACCCTTTGTTGGTCCTGCTCCTTTTTGGGCTTTTGTTTGGTCCTCTAGATTGATTCCTAAGGTTAATGTTTTCTTTTAGCTCTTTTTCCAGAATAAAATATTAACTATGTGAAGAGGAAGCCGAAAATGCTTGTCATATGCTAATTGGTTGCAGATATGTTAGAATGGTTTGGGCCCATGTGCTTTCTCTTTGGAATTTAAGCTGTGTGTTTCCTGGTTCTATTAAAGAGTTGTGGTCTCAATGGGTTGGCCCATGTCCAATCCTGCTCTTCAGATTTTGTGGCCTCTTTCTCTTCCTCATATTGTTTGGGGTGTTTGGCTTGAGTGCAAAACATAATTTTTCAGGAATTATGCCCTCCCTGCTATCTCTATGGCTTACAAAATATGTGCAGCTATTAAAGAAAAATTTCTTTCTGGGATTACTTTTCACAATGGGCCGAAGATTAATCTTAGTCCCTATGATATCTCTATTGCACAAAGGTGGAAGTTTCTATATGATATTTCCCTCCTGGTGACTAAAGGGAAAACTTCTAGAGAAGGTGTTGTTTGTAAAGCTCCTTCGGATGGCTGGGTGAAGGTAAATTTTGATGGAGCTACTAAAAGGAATTTGGGACCTACATGTTGTGGGGGAGTGATCAGAAATTCTAACTATAGGCTCGTCTCTATTGTGGCACTCCCTTTGGGAATCCAGACAAACCACTATGCGGACGCGGTTGTAGCCTATCATGGTCTTAAGCTGGCACAAACCAAAGGCTATAAGAAAGTTTGGTTGGAGGGTGATTCTTTGAATATCATTAATACTTTGAAAACTTGTGCTCCGTCATCTTGGACTATTGAGTCTTTGATAAGGGACTCCATTGATATTCTAAAATCTTTTGATGAATATAACATCTCTCACATTTTGAGAGAGGGTAATGGTCTAGCGGACATCTGCTAATATTGGAGTTAGAGAGGTTAGGGAATGGGGTTTGAATGACCCTCTCCCTATAGATGCTATAGCAACTATTAACTACGATTGCCAATTTTAATTTTCTTAAGTTCTCATTATGGTTGGCGGCATGCATGTCTTTCTTCACGTGGTCGAATATTATGAGAAAGGATGGTAAGCCAGATTTGAATCAAGCTAATGGTACGGGGGCTGGCAGCCGTAGGGAACAGAAGTCCAAGTTCATAATTCTCCTATGCCTCATTTCAGTTCTCACATGGATTATGGGTGCTCCTAGCATTGTCTTCCAAAATTTTCCTTTCACTGAGTTTAGAGTTCTCAAGCCGTTACTTTCTGCTAACTCTGTCAATATGGGTGGAGATAGAAATCGACCGAAACCCTTCTCATGAGAGGTTGTCAAGAAGAAGGAGGTTTGGCAGGTGTTGGAGAAAGGAGGGTTAACTCCTTACCTGGAGAAATTACATGGCAATAATCCTCAGGTAACAATGCTATTTGCCAAAGGATGGAATGATAGTTTGCTGAAACTGGGTGGAACGGAGTTTGATGTCAATGAAGAATTTATAGCTAAAATTACTGGTCTAACCATGGATGGTATGAAAGTTTTTAGAGATAAAAAGGAGTTGCAAATTGCTATGCAAATCTTCTTCAAGGGGGATGAAGCTAAGGATTTGAGGACTGTGAGGATTGGAGACTACCAGAGAGGCTCTCTTAAGGCATAGTGGGGAGATGTTGTTGAAGAGCTAATGCGCTTAATTACCTTGGAAGGTCGCTTCTCAATGGTAAATGCATACCACTTCATCTTGTTCAATCATTTCCATCATAAGAAAAGGATTTCCTTTCCTTATTATCTCCTGATGTCTCTGGATTCGGGTCTCAAAAATCATAAGAAAAACCATAAAAATCTCGTTTTGCATGTGGGCTAATCCTTTTTATTTCTAATTATGCAAAGTCCTTTGAGGTGGTTAAACCAATTGCTACCTCGAAGGGTAAACAGTCTAAGCTTGCGGAGGAGTATGAGACTACCTCTGAAGAGGAACTAGGGAACAAAAAAGCGAAGAAAAAGAAACTTATTTTAGAAAAAGAGTCAGTTTAGGAGGGGGATGTGGACTTTGTCTCGGATTCACTTGCTTCTTTGGAGGTGGGTCCTCAATCCCCTACTGCAGGAAAGATAAAAATAGGGGAGCTATGTGCTAACGAGGGCTATTTGACTTATAATGATGAGGTGGTTTATGATTTACCGAGTAGAGGTGTGAAGGAGAATATTGATTTGTATGGCAAGGCTTCTTCACCACCCCTTGTTACCAAGCAGAAGGAGTCGGAGGAGGGAAGCAGGAAGAAACATGTTTTAAGGACTATGAGTCAATTGTTGGAGAGGGATTTTCCTCTCACTATAGCGGGTGGTCTGGATGTTGATGATTCTCCAAGTGTTAAGCCGGACTTTCAACAGAAAGGTAAGACTAGGGTTGCTGGTGGTTTGTTTGATGTGGATACCCAGGATGCAGAATTGGAGAGGCTAAAGAAAAGAAAGGTTGTGGGGGAGGAGATTGTGAGCTCCATTCGCAAAATCAAGACTTTGATTGCTCCTGGGAAGGGTAAGGAAATCTTTGTCGGTCAGGATAAGGTTAGCTCCTCTGAGGAGGAAGATGCTTTGAGGAAGGGGGTTTTTAATAATGATAGAGAAGATATGTCTGATGTGTTGGGAACTGCTTGTGAGGATTTCATTGTTTTGTTCAAACTATTTAAATGGTTTTTTCATGAACTCAATATAACTAATGTCAAAGTTAGGGGTGTTGTAAGGCTGAGGAGTCCTCTATCCAAAACCAAATAGATGAATTGTTTGATTCCTTAAACACTGTGGCGGAGGAAACTCTTAAGATGAAACAAAATCTAGAAGGTAGAATCCTCACCCTTGAGGATCGGGGAGGTGTCTAAATCTGTTGTTAAGTTTGATTTTGTTGGTGTGACTTCTCCTATGGTTAGTGCCAAGAAGCATAAAAAAATTGTTCGTGTTGAAGAGATCAGTGCTACTGGTAAGTTGATGGAGGAGGAGGGTGTTGTTGAGAAGGGTGGGGAGAAGAGTAATGTTTTGATTACTGAGGTGAATACAAATGGGTCTGGTGCTAGGACTCGAAACAAGACTAAAGCTCAAGTTGGGGCTTTTGGTAAAGAAATGTCTGATATTTTGGATGATGCTCAGAAGGCTGCGGCAAGCGACATGGAGGCGGTGGATATTTTGAAAAACATGTAGTACTGCTAGTTGGGGTCCTCCTTTTTGGTTGAATTTTTGTTGTTGGTTTGTTGTTGATGGGTTGATTTATCCTTAGTGTTTTTTTCTTTAGTATCAGCTGCTTTCTTTTGTAAAGGGTTCCAAACCCTTTCAAAACCCGTATTTAACCTCTAATCAAAAACTATTAAATTGATATTAAAAATTAAAAGTTTCTCTTCCTTATATATTTTAATCATTGTCTCTCTGCCAAGAATCTTTCCTACTTCCTCAAGCAATTGTCCCACCTCCCAACTATTCTCCAACCCTTCTTGAGATTGCTCTATTTTACCCCAATTCTTACCTCACATTCTTTTGTGAAGCTCCTTCCTCACCATCAATGTCTTTCTTCCTCTTGAATGATACCTTTGTCTCTTCATCACAAAATCTACATTTTTTTGTTGTTTGACATCCTCTGTATGCATGTCTATGTCTATGTGTGTGTGTGTGTGTGAATGTGCATGAACCTTCTTCCTCGTCGTCAATGTATTTCTTCCTCTTGAATCATACCTCTTTCTCTTCATCACAAAATCTACTATTTTTGTTGGTTGACATCCTCTTTATGCATGTCTATGTCTATGTTTGTGTGTAGCTATATCTTTGTCTCTCTTTATGTGTGTGTGCATGTGTGTGTTTTAAGTAAATGTATTTAAGATACTTAAGCTAGTTTATTAGGTTTCTAAATTCTCTAAGATTGTTATACCCATATGTGTGTATAACAACAATTAGGTGTAATGAAGGTTTGACATCTAATTAACTAATAAATGTTTGTGTGTGTGTTGTTTCTGCGCTGTGTATGTGTGGTGTGTGTCTGGTATGTTGTGTGTGTGTTATGTATATGTTGTAAGTGTGTGTGTGTGTGGAGGATGGAGGTCGAGGGGGGAGTGTGTGTTATGTATATGTTGTATGTGTGTGTGTATGTATGTCATGTGTGTGTTATGTGTCTGGTATGTTGTGTGTGTGTGTATGCACATGTATGTCATGTGTGTGTGTTGTGTGTGTGTGTGTTATGTATGTGTGTTGTGTGTGTGTGTGTTTTGTCTATTTGTGTTGTGTGTGTTATGTGTGTGTATGTTATGTGTGTACATGTGTGTGTGCACGTGTGTTGTGTGTGTGTGTTGTGTGTGTGTTATGTGTGTGTATGTTATGTGTGTACATGTGTGCATTATGTGTGAATTATGCATGTGTTATGTGTTGTGTGTGTGTGTTATGTGTGAATTATGCATGTGTGTGTGCATTTGTATGTTGTGTGTGTGAGTGTGGATGTGCACACGTGTGCATGCACGTGTGTGTGTGCATTCATGCACGTATGTGCATGTGTGTGTGCACGTGTGTGTGTGCATTCATGCATGTATGTAAGTGGACACGTGTGTGTATGCTTGTGTGTGTGGGCGTGTGTGGGTGTGTGTACGTGTGTGTGCATGTGTTAGGTGTAGTCAACCTAATTCTGACAACACTTCTTCCTAATTAATTTGATATTATTTAATTAATTATTCATCCCTCTTAAACCTTAATTAGTTAAATATTTATCATTTAATCAATTATTCCATCTTCTTATAATTAATTATATCACCTCCTAGACTAAGGTTCTTCCAATTAATTAAATAATTGAATTTATCCTATCATTATCTTCATCTCTTGCAATCCCATTTGAGTTAATTAATCCTTGATTAATTAACCTTACCCTCATCCTAATCATTATTATCCCATTCTCCAACTTTTAATTCTAACCTAGTTAATAAACCCATGGTTTATTGACTCAACCTACCCCATTAAATTAATTAATCTAACCATCATATATAATCATCATTACCACTATTTTCCTAATTTTAAATTCCCTCACCTCTCCCCAGACTTGTCTCATAATGACAAGTGTCATAAGTTTCTCTCTTTCCCTCTCACATATGTGTGAGATCCCACTGTCCACCACTAACTCTTACACGTAGCCTCCAAAATTAATGGCTTCTCTATCCAAAGTGTGTTCACACATCCCTCTCCTTTGTCACAATGCTAATAAGCCACCCAACCTTGATCCAAACTTTGCCCTCTCAATCAATCCTAGCCCTTCATCAACCAAGAAATCGCCCTCCATTTCTCCCTCCCAATTTCTATAAATTGAGTTTCATCTCCTCATTTTATCATCTTGAAATCACATAGCCTTATTATGTTGGAATTTTGGCAAGCAATCCACATTCAAAACAATTGAGCAAATCTTCAAGACTTGGGTGCATTCTTGAGCTCAATCCATGAAGGGTCATTGAAAGTATAACTTTGATTATGTATTTGAATTCATCTTGTTTATATTGCTTTTACCTTTGATGCAAATTTATCTCACATTAGGTAAATGTATTCAAGATATCTAAGCTAGTTTATTGAGTTTCTAACTTTTTCAAGATTGTTATACCCATATGTGTGTGTATAACCACAATTAGATGTAATGAATGTTTGACATTAATTAATTAAAAGATGTTGAGGCTTCCATTAGCCACTCACTCCACTACAACACCCCTTTCTCCCACTATATCCTCTCGTCAAAACTAGACTATAGAAATGGACCTAACAATAATTATAAATAAGAAGTATGCTATCCTTGTCACCACTTACAAGTTATGTAGAAAGTTGCCACTTGCAAATGAAGTTAGAATAGGTTTAGACACTTGTAAAATGGGTAAACACCTTCTAAAAGAGCTTTAAAAAGAACCACCACTAAAGTTATCTAAAATTGGAATCCACTCTATCAAACCATCGATAAGTATATAACCAACTAATATAAATATCTTAAAAACATCTATCTAAAAAAAATATCAAGAGATATGAATTTGTAAGTACTTTATTTACTTAACAAGTTTTTATTTATTTTACTTTGGAACTATTTTATTCACTACTACATATATAGAGACAAATTTATGTGCTACTTATTTTGAAATTTTTTATTTATTATTAAATATTTTAATATTTTGGCATGTAAATGACTGTCAAATTTAAGATAAAAGATAAGCATTTTCGTTAACACCCTCACATCATTACACTCTACCCCTTCTAGGGTTGTAGAATGCCACTACGCATTAATTATATTTGAAGTAATGAAGTCAACCTAATTTATAGTTGCTTCCAATTACACTATCATGTATATTACAAGTTGAAGGCCTCAGATCTTTTTAATAAAGCCTTATCCACATACATTATTCGATCAGAATGCTAGTGCTCCCCTTAGAACCTCATTTTACAAAATCTTGACACATCTCTAGACCATTTTAGCTTTCATAAATCAAGGAGTGCCATCTGGTGTGGAATGCATAAAACATATTATCTACATGCATAAAACTATGATTGACAATGCCATTATGCAAACCCGTGCAAGTAATTGGGATATAGATCAACTTCTGGCACATCTGACAATTTATAGAATAAATTTGATTGAACACGGCCTACATATTTCCAGAATATTTTTTTATGACTATTAGTCAGATTGTCTCAAACCATTTTGTTGTAAGATTTTGGCAATATGATACTGATCCACTTTGAAAGTTGAAACGAAAAAAACATACTATGTTATCCTTCAGGGTGCCAAAATCAGCAAATCCTAAGAGTACCAGGGTATCACGAACAGATGAGATTTACCTATAATGACAGGTGACTCCATCTAAAAAAAACTGCATAAGCCTCAACCATTTCTAAGGCCACGTTGTCAGACTCAACTCTAAGGATAACTTTCACATTTGTCACCTTATAAAGAAAACTCTATTACAGTTGGGTTAAATTATCTGGAATCTAGAGCCATTTCCTCTGGCTTTGTGTTTTGATCATTGCCTGTTTTCTCCACGTCCATTGGCTCACCCTCTCCCTTCTGTAAAAACCAATCAGAAAAATAATGTCATTCCAAAACTAACTTCTCCTTGAATTTCAACATTTGAAGAGACTAGACTGAGAAATGTACAGTGTTTAGTAAATTTCCAAACTAGTGTGTGAATTTTCTGTGAATTTTCATTAATGTTATAGGAATCCAAAACAGACAAATCAACGAAATAAAGGGATGGTGGTTTATGTCAACGGGCAACATTTGAGAGTATCCCAAGTTCAAATACCCCACCACGATAAGGTGGCCTATAATCCTACAGGGTATGCAGGAGCACTGTGTTATAAAAAACATAGGGCATATTTGAGGATGACAAACGTTCAGATCTTAAAAATGCAGCCTGAAATCCTCTTACCAATAGGTCAATATAGAAACATGAAAGATAAAAATCTTCAAAATATCTCATCAAAGTTATTAAAGCCAAAGTGCGTCCAAGAATAGGATATCAACACCAGTTTTTGTTTCACTAAAAATAGAAGACATGATAAGAGAAATAAGGCCTTTTGTTTTAAACAAACAAAAAAAAAATCTCAACTATGCATAGGCATGCATTGCTGAATTATATTGTTTTCATAAAGCTCTCACAATGGACCGTTCACTCAGATCGATACCTTTGCTTCAGAAGCCTCCAATTTGTTTAGTCTTGAAAAAATATTTCCATAGAACTTGGCATCTTTCTTATTGTGTTCAATCTGCTTTTTCTTTAGTGTCTTATACTCCAGTCGCACTTCTCTGTACATAGACAAGGAAAAGATATACTGCATTCATGAAATCCATACTTTAGTAAAGCTCATTATTTTTGAAAAGTTGTAGATCTCTATAGTGTACCTATTTTGTGGATCTATCTCCTGTGCTTTCTTGATATCTAATTCAGCTAAATCCAGATCTTCCGTCTCCATGTATGCTTGAGCTCTTCTATACAAGGCTTTAATGTTTTGTGATTCAAGCTGCAGAACCTGTACATTGCAGGATACCATATAACTTTTTGCAATTACCCTTTGATAACCTATAAGATTACAGACTATAATGCTCCACTGAAAAACCGATAAATTGGAACCAATATAATTGCTCCACTCAAACCTACTCATGGTTGGATCTACAAAAACAAAAAGACTACTCGTGATACCAATCCAGCAAGTAGGTAAATTTACTGCAACAATCCTCAGTCAGCCTGGTAATCAAACTAATTAGAACAGAAAAATTTAACTAGATACCAAAAGAGGATGAACTCTCACAACAACATGCATCAAAATAATGAGCTCCAACACTGTAAATTTTTGCTTGGCTTATTTATTTACCTTTGAACATAGCTTAATTGCTCCCTTAAAGTCCTTCAATTTAAGGCAGCACGCTGCATTATTCAGGTAACAAGATACTTTAAGAGCCTTCGATTGTTTTTTCTCCTCAGCATTGAACTCGTCCTCATGCTCCACATAATTTGCAGCCTGGTTCAGAAGACAAAAGACTTTTTTAAAACCATAATAACTGTATAGAGATAAGTATGAACCTTGACTACTACCAAAGTTCAAGAAATGCATGACGATAGAAAAACTCTAGAACACAAAAACAACACTTGTGTGAGCTTTGTCACCAAAGAAAACCTATGGAACTCAAAAACAACACTTATGTGTGCATTGTCACCAAAGTGTTGCATATATCTTAGAGATCCTCTAGGTGCCAATTATACCTTGTCATATTTCTTTGCTGCTCGCTGGTACTTTCCAATCTTGAACAGATTATTGCCGTCCTCTTTCTTCTGTTTAGCAGCCTCAAGTTTCTCCAGTGTATTCATTTCCCAGGCTTTCTTTTCCTGTCATTACATCACTAGAACATTAGATCTTACTGTTTTAGATTAGCAATGACAGATTAGCTAGCAAAAGACTTCGAATAAATTAGGGCCACTCCAGTTCTTAAGCAATGCACTTTGAATAAATATTTACTTAGCCATGATATATCTAGAAGAGGAACAAAATACCTTTGAGCGTAATGCAAAATCTAATTCCATAAATGTCACACTGTGTTTGCTTATAAACTCTGTAGTAACAGTATGTATTTCCTCTCTTACCTTTGTAAATGACACCATTTCAACCTCATAGATGAGTGTTGAATTTGGTGGAACCACAGCCAAATCCCTTTGGATGTCAACATCTCCAAATCCATATTCAGGATATATTGTAATTAAAGCTACCTCCCCCTTCTTCATTGTTGCTACAGCTTTATCCAGACCAGAAATAACTTGTTCTGCAAATAACCAAAAAAAACCATTTTAGCAATGTGAAATCACACTTCCAACATTTTACTTACCAGTTTTTACAAAGCAAATTAATGCTTCTCATCTTAGTATTCTTACACATTCTTATTGCTGCAACGCCAACATTCTAGCTACTTAGTCTCATGAGCTTGAAACTCACCTTCCCCTATTATAAATTGGAAAGGATCCTCGCCTTTGGATCCCTTCTGTTCAAAAACTGTGCCATCTTGTAGTTTAGCCGTATACCTGACTGTCAGACATCACAATTCTAAATTTAAAAAAGTGCCTTCAATTTGTTGCCAAAACAAATAAAGATACATGACTGAACGCTTAAGTCTATACAATCTGGTTGCTTCAAGCATTCCCTGACCACAATATGCAGTATGACTAGGTCACCATAATGCAAATTCTCATTATCTCCATCAAAATAACTGTAAACCCTATATCATTGAGGAAGATTATACAAAAAGACTGTCTGGAAGTTGGACATAAGTCTTTTTTTAGACATCCCTGAGCAATACATACTAGCAAGAAATTGAATGTATTTGACAATTTCTTTATATTCGATTTGACAATCCTTGGAATGTGCACTTACTCTGAACAACTGTCGCATCACTTGGTTTATCATACCCTTCACCTTTTTTCAAGATTTTCTTGATAACCTTCCTATTTTCTGTAATTTCTTTCACAGAATTAAATGAAATTAGTTCCAAAGTGACAATAAGATTTGCATTTGGTGGAACTGCAACAAAACCCCCTGCAGGATCCCTACCCTGCTCACCAAAAGCATCTGTGCAAATCCACATCAGATTACAAACCATTAACATACTAGTTATACAACCAACATATTTAAAATGCACAATAGCTCTTCGGTCTGAGGCAACAAACAATATCTAAATCCAATGTTACAGATGAAAATAGCAGCAACAAATGAGAAAAGAGCAAAGTGAATTTCCTTTCATACCATATGTTCTATAGTTGGATTATTTCGTAAACAGGAAAAAAAGAGTGGGGGGGGTGCTCCTATCCAAAGGACCTTACCATTTGCTGCATCTCACACAAACTACAGGAATCCAGAACTCATATACAAATAGCTTTTGCCCTCAGAACAACAAACAGATACTATAAGTTATAACTCATGAACAAAGGTCTTAGATAGGGGCCTCCAGAAATCTCCAATTATTACAATTGTTATCCAAACAGTCCAAATAGATAATAAACCAGCTCAGCTTATGAAAAGCAAAACAGCATACCCTGAACTGTTTGAAATACTCTATTTTTACCCATCCAATGAAAGCATTTTTAGATAATAGTTAATACGTATCAAGTTTCAACCAAAAAGAATGACAAAACTTAGTCCAAACAAGAGGAAGGCCTGAAGAATTCATTTGACAGGCTATTCAGAGTAACCAGAGCTCCCAGACATGAATCAAATAGTTTTGCATCATCTCTGAAAGTTAAGACACAATAATGAACACAAATGAGACACCAGAAATCAGGTTCTGATGAGCTGCATCACTGGTTGAAACAAAATTTGGCTGAACGTTATAGATGCAATGTTTCATGATACACTCATGGTCAGCCAGATGAACATATGTACAACAATTAAGATACAAAGAGCATGTATAAAGCACAGTTGAAGGCATGGTGCTAATTCACAAAAACACACTGGGGGAAAATAGAAAGGAACACTTACACAGAGGTTTTATCGTGAGAATGACCTTTTCTCCAGTGTTCATTGTTTTCACTGCCTTTGCAATGGCAGGGCAAAAGTTTCCTGCAGCACATAAATATAATGATATAAAAACTAGAATCAAATAGCATTAGCAGTTGTAAAGAGGAGAATTCTATAACACCAAGTGTGGACAGTTATTTTGCAAATTAATAGTAGTCATTAGTATTACCATCACTGACATAGAACTCCACGCCTTCCTCTCTTGTTTTTGCCACAATTGTTCCATCCTCAAGTTTAGCTTCATACTTCACTGGATCAATAAATGAAGCACAATTAGTTGAAATGGTCATTCTTTTCACACGACTTGCCATTAAAAGTAATCTCATTTATTTTCTTCCAAAAATTAATTCACTTTGTTTCTGAGAACTAACACCCACTGCAATCGCATGATGTAGTAGTAATTCAAACCATAATAACCTAACATACAACTGAACTCTCAGAACAATTAATGAAAAATTACAGGGTACATTCCCCAACTTCATTTACAAAGGAGAAACCACTGCTTCTGCCAGGCACATAACAATTCATCACTCATCTCACGAAAATATACGTAACTCAAATAAACTGTACAATAGAGAAGAAGATAAAGACCAAATTTTTTATTTGATATTCAAACCATTAAAAAAAAGGCTTTTGGGTTCAGATCAATTACCAGACACCTCATCTGCATATTTGGGTTTCTCATCTTTTTCTCCTTGAGAGATTATTTTCTTGAGAATTCCACCATCCTTGCATATATCAACTACACTAGTCCAAGAGATGAGTTCCACATCAAGCTGGAGGGTGGCATTGGGAGGAATAGAAGGAGGTCTGCCAGCAGAGCCATATGCTAATTCTGGAGGTATTGTAAAGAGTGCATTTTCTTCCTTCTTCATTGTAACAATGCCTTGATCCCATCCTTTGATAACTTGACCTGAAATAAATCAGGTAAAGAAAATTTGATCATATAATCATTTATCAAATGAAGATAAAATTTAAAAGGAATGAATCTATGTAAACATTAGTGGCAGTGGGACTAAATAAGGCATTTCAACAAAATAATTTATGTGTTACATAAATTGAAAACTAGTATAAATTTAAACTATAACGGACAACTCCTTGATGTGACTAACAAGAACTAGATGGCATGGGTTATATACAAAGAAAATCGACCCAATCTAGCATCAACATATTGCAATATATAGAAACATACAATGGAACCAAAGGCAGGATGCTCAAACGCATGCATATGGAAATCTACAGATAACATTGATCCCTTCAACACAATCCAATACATAGAGACACCCAAAGCTAGGATGTTAAAAAGAATCCATATGGAGCCATGTAAATCATTAAAAAAATCACATTCTGCTAGAACCTATTTTTTGTGGGATTTTTCTTTTTTTTGTTTCAATTAGTTATTTTTTCCAAGATTTTTAAAAAACGAAAAATCCAACACTTAAATTTTTTAAGAAGATAATTCTCGTGAAATATTATTGCTAATGGGGTAAGATTGAATGCCTCAGAAGCCCTTGATTAGATAAAAGTTGTCTGCTAATGATCTCATCAAATTATATTTCCATTAGGCTGCCCAAGGAAATCCAGGCTTGGCCAGTGAAGGAGGAATTTTCAATCAAGATGGGCAACCAGTCCTAGCACGTGCATTACACACTAAACATTCAACCAACATCATAGTGGAGAGTATAGCTATTCAAAAAGGATGAATTATGGCATTACAATATTGGCAGTCCTCATTGGATTTGTGTGTTGGGACAGCCCAAATGGTAAAGGAATGCTAACCAGGGTTTAGGGTTTTGCAATTGCTAGGTGGCTGCTTGGCCTACTAAAACTTCCCAGTGCTTATCTACACTCCATTGTCTTGCTTTCATGGTAAGCTTGAATAATTTTTCTATTTCCATTTAAACTAGATGCATTCATGGTACTTTCCTTTTGGTTAAGATTTTGTTGGTGGGCATTTGTTTGTTGTTTTCTTCATGGTATTCCTGCTGGTGCCACCTTTCAAATGGCTCGCTGCTCATATCATGATGCTGCAACCAGCTTGGTGTTGAGCTCTCATCCCCTTCCCCCAAAGCAATTGCAAATCACTGAGTTCCTAGGATTGGTGATAAGTCTTCTAGCATGATTAAAAAATGGGGAGATTCTCCTTTTGTTCCCATCCCCATGGGAGAAGCTACAGACTTGCTTATCAAATATCATGAGTTGGCTGTAGTGGGCAAATTTACAAGGGCTTAGCCTTCATATAAAACTCCGGCTACCTAGGTAGATAAAGAATGGAAGAATCAAAGGAGACATAAACATATCCCTCTATGGGAGGGATTTCTTCATGGTGGACTTCTCAGTCAAAGAAGAGAAAGACATGGTTTTTCAAAGTGGCCCTTGGTTTATATAGGCTCCAATGGTCTGTACCTTGATTACTAAATGTGTAGTTTTGATCCTACTGAAGAGACGTCCTCTCAAGTGCCAGTTTGGGTACGCTACCATTCCTTCTCTATGGTTATGAAAATAAGAAGTTTTTTTAAGTTAATACGCAATGCAATTGGAATATATAAAGCTTGTGCTCCACCCAAAGAAAAGAATTTCTTTGTACCCCATATTTGTGTAGAAGTGGATCTTCTTAGACTCCCTAAATTTGTTAATCTAAAGCTAAAAGAGTTTGATCACAATCAAATAATTGACTATGACTTTATTCCCTTTAAATGTAAACTTTGCCATCACCATAGTTGTTTCCAAAGATATTGTCCCAAGATGTCCCAATCCACAGTGGGCAGAAAAAGAAGATTTCAAGAAAATAAATAGATTGGCAAGCAAATAGAAAGAAAATCAAGAGAAAACTATCACAGACCCCTCCTTTTCCAACCCCTTTTCTATTTTGTCCTTGGAGGTGGCTCCTATGGAATATTTAGGTGTTTTTGTGGAGAAGGTTTCTGAAGACGTGGTTCCTTACGAGATGGTGGTCCAAGATGAGCCTGGCATACCAGAAAAAGAGACATCCAATGCTGAAAATAAAAATTTAGCTCCTGCTTTAGAAGATGTTCTAGTGGTAGCTGAGGATACTTCTGCTTCTCCTGACATTACCCAAAAAGCTTAAGGAAAAAAGAAAAATGCAGAGATCAGATCCAATGAGGCTTCAGAGAACATAACTGCTAGCAAACAAGCCACCTTGGATTCAACAACTAAAACAAAAAGGAAATCAATTAAATAATAATGGTAATCTTTAGTTGGCAATCTTGTACTCCTGTCTTCTTGTTTTCTCAGTTCAGAGGTGTATACTTTATAATCTTCACACTTTATATTAACGTAATTTATTTCTATAGAATATTGGCAGTCCTCATCAATAAATAAAAGGAATTCAAACCTATTTATTCAGACCTTAAGAAAAAATGCAATGGTCAGAAACTAAAGTCCCTCATTCATGATGCTTTGGGATATTAGACAAATTCAACAAGGTTGATTTGGCTCATATTTACATGTCAGGGGATAAGACAAGGATTCAATAGTGAAACAGGGAATGGATGTGTCCAAGTATTTGAGGTCTAAGGAGACAATATATAGCACCCCCCCTTAGCAATGAAATGTTGAAAATCATAGAGAATATGATTGTAAGGGGCACTAGGACCAAAATTTGTTGAAGGATTGATTTTATGGAGTTGATGTCACACACCCTTCCCTTTCATACTTGAAGGATCTCCTGCAAAGGGTGATTTATCCTGATTCCCAACTAATCGCAATGGTGAAAAGCTCAATCATCTATCGGTATATTGCCCATTCAAACCATTTTATAAAGCTTGATTGTTCTTTTTCCCCTCTCATTTTGGTTCTGTGGAGGTGAGCTTCAACTTAGAGGTGGAAATGGTGTGAAAGCTCTAGAATTGCAAGTTCTGAAGGAGCTGTTTTCATCAAAACCAGCAAAGAACTATTCTTGATTATCCTGTTTTGTTTTACTTGTCTAAATAGAAATTTTAGAGCTATAGAGGTGGACACTATTGTTGATTCTTGTTGGCAAGTCACAAAACCAATATTAGGACTTAATGGATTCAATTGAAAACCTATGTTACCGGTTCGCAGGGTTCTAGCCAGGGTCCTGGTCCGGGTTCGCACTGGGTCTGGGTCCTGATCTGGTCCTTCTGCTGGTTCGGCCAGGGTCCTTGCATTTGGGCCATGGTTCGCCGGTGAAGAACCCGGGCGAACCCGAGCAGAACCCGGGCGAACCCAAGGCGAACCCAAGCAGAACCCGGGCGTCTGGGCGGCAAAAAGGCATTTTTTAATTTTTTTTTATTGTTTCCTTCACTTTGCCTTTGACCCACGCCCATGGGAACCCTAAAAGTGGCCTCTAAAACATGTTAAACACCTAAACTGCCTCATTTTCATTCATTTGTTTTGCAAACAAGTATTTTCATTCCAAGAGGCTGACTTCTTATTTTAACTTGTTGGATTGACAAAAGGAGTTGAATATTGATTGTTGAAGCTTCTACAACGATTGCATTGCCATTCCTACAGATTTGCAAGTGTTCATTGGCTGCTACAAAGATTGTTGAAGATTATTTTTGCAAAAAGGTATGTTTTTCTCATTTTTTTCTCATTTTTTCATTCTTTTTTTTTTGTTTTACAAACAGAAACTTTGTTTTGCATCTTTTTTTTTCTGTTCTTCTATGAATGTATACATTGTGCAAGATTCAAAAGAGCTAGGTTTTAATTTTTAAAAAATTATTATATTTTGTTTTCATTCAAATTTTGAATGTGTTGTTTGCAAAACAAATTGCCATAGGAATCACAATGTCAATGGGTTCTACCTCCGGCTCCATAGCTAAACCAAACCCAAAGTTCAAAACAAATGCAAATTCTCCTCTATGGCAGTATGTTGAAATGATAAGACAGCTTCCAGGTGGTGGTGGTTATGTTTGGAAATGCAATGGGTGTGATGTTCAATATTCTAGTTCATACCATAGGGTGAAAGCACATTTGTGTGGCATAACTGGAAAAGGCATCTCACCTTGCCCTGGAAAGAAAGATGCCCCTATTCAACCTGAGACAATTGCAAAATACAATATGGAGCAAGAACTAGCAGATCAACGAGAAGCCCAAAAAGGAAATCACCCTTTGTCAAATAAAAAATCAAAGGGAATGCAGCCCCCATCTAATCCCAATCCCAATATTGTGGTAGAAAACCACCCATTTATGGCCATTCCAAATCTTCAAGCTCAAAGTGCACAACCTTTTGCAAACAAGAGAGCAAAAGGACCTTTGGAAGTTGCATTTCAAAATGAGAGTAGAGCCCTTGCCGACCAATGTGTAGCAAGATGCATATATGCCAATGGACTATCTTTTAATGTTGTTCGTTCTCCGTATTGGAAAGAGATGTTGAAAGCGGTTAATGAAGCTCCAAAAGGGTACAAGGGCCCGGGTTATGAGAAGGTGCGTAGCACTTTATTGGAAAAGGAGGTTGAGTTGGTTGAAGATGCATTGAAGCCTATAAGAGATTCATGGGTTGAGACAGGTGTGTCCATTGTTTCAGATGTTGGAAGGACTCAAAAAATCGGCCTTTGATCAATGTCATAGCGGTGTCCCCTAAAGGGGCAATGTTTTTGAAAGCCGTGGATTGTGAGGGGCAAGTAAAAGATGGGCAATTTATTGCTAATATTCTTATTGCAGCCATTGAGCAAGTGGGAGCCCACAACGTTGTTCAAGTTGTAACGGACAACGCAAAGAATTGTAGAGCTGCAGGGTTGTTGGTTGAGGAAAGATATTCACATATCTTTTGGACACCTTGTGCGGTCCATTCACTCAATCTTATGCTGCAAAAGATTGGGAATAAAATTGAATGGATCAAACAATTGTATACTGAGGCTGAGGACATTCAGATGTTCGTCACCAACCACCACTTGTCTCAAGGGATCTTTAGAACATTTTCAAAATTGGAGCTATTGAAGGTAAGAGAAGTAATATTTACATTTGTCATTTTCTGATTTTCATAATTTGATTGTTCAATCTAATTTAAATTCTTCTTTAAAGTTTATTTTTAAATATTAATTATTATTTTTAATTTGCAATAGGTTGCAAAAACCCGCTTTGCCTCTAATACAATCGTCTTGAGACGACTTGTGAAAGTTAGGCAAGCACTTTCTAGCATGGTAATTAGCACCAATTGGTCTATATGGAGGCAAAGCAGCACTGAAAGAGCAACAAGAATTAAGAGCCTGATATTAGATGACTCATGGTGGGATCGTGTGGAGTATCTCCTTAGCTTCACCGAGCCCATTTTGGGTATGATTCGCTATACTGACATGGACAAGCCATGCATTGGACAAATATATGATGGTATAGACTCAATGCTTGAGAAGATCAAGTGCACCATAAATGCAAGAGAGCAAGACCCTGAAGAGACATTCTTCAAACAAGTGCATACAATTGTTGAAGAAAGATGGAACAAAATGACAACTCCATTACACCTTCTTGCCTTTGCATTGACTCCAAAATACTACAGCTCTCAGGTTCTTTCACAACCAGGAAGGCTTCCTCCATATAGAGATTTAGAAGTGGTTGAAGGGTACAAGGCAGCATTTGTGAGACTCTTCCCTGATCGAGATTTGCGGAGTGTAGTCACGGATGAGTTCACTAATTTTGTGCACTCAAATCATCTAGATGTTGATGCCTCCCGTGATAGGTTCTTAAAGGATGTTCATTCTTGGTGGTACTTCCATGGACAATACTTCCAAAATTTGCAGCCCCTTGCAATCAAAATTTTATCACAAGTAAGTTTAATAAATTTTCATATTTTAGTTTTAAAAGTTTCATAATTCCATTTATAAATTTTTAATTGTTTACTTTGTCTTCATAGGTTGCTAGTTCATCCGCATCTGAGAGGAATTGGAGCACATATTCTTTCATCCACTCAGTAAAGCGCAATAAATTGCTGTCAAAAAAAGCGGAGAACTTAGTATATGTGCATTCCAACTTGCGTCTCCTTTCACACAAACAACCTAACTACAAGGAAGGGGAGACGAAGTTGTGGGATATAGTGCCAGAGGATACTGACTTGGATGCTTGCAGTTCCCAACATATTGCATATGAGGATGAGGATATCCAACAGGGGCATGGGCACATTAGTAGTGCTAGTGATGGTGCCATTGGCACTTGTGATTCATCTAGTCTTCCTACTTCATCTAATGTCAATGTTGACATTGATATGGATGATCTAGAGAATCCATATGATGATTAAAACTTTGAAAGTGTTGTAATATTGAACTTGAAGTTTGAACAATGAATATTTATCATGCATGTTTTAAATGACATTCAAGTTTATGGTGGTTTTGTTGTTTATATGATGTTATCAGTTATGTGATATTCTAATCCTAATTCTGAATTCATGCTTCTAGGCTGCATATATATATATATATTTTTACATATTTTGTAATTTGTACTAACGAACCCAAGACGAACCGAACCCACCCCCCAAAAAATTTTGGCGAACCGGCGAACCGAACCCGCGAACCCGAACCCGAACCCGAACCCGAACCGGCTACTTAGTTGAAAACCCAAGAGGGTGGCTGAATATATTCCCATTAGGATGAAAATCTGTACATGCAGCCAAATAGAGGCTGATGGTGAAAACCCAAAAGGGTGCCAAAAGCTAGGTGTTATAGGATCAATACTTCACAAAACAGGACAGATTAGAGGGTATCACAGGTTCTAGACAGTGCATTGCAGTGATAACAAATAATGTGTGGTACCTCTCAATGGTGGAAGATGTATAAAGACAAGTTTAGGGACATGCCCCTGCACACAGATAACCTATATTAGTACAATAATATACTGCAAATGAGAGAGACAGAGATAGGAGAGGAGTAAAAGAGAGGATGTGTCAAACATAAAGTAATATCCCACATATGTTATGTCTATCTATGCTTGCGGTATGAATAGATGATGAATGTAACAGAGATATGATATGAATAAAGACAAATGATTCTCTCTTATGAATATTTATATCTTATGATTCGTATATGAATATTTTCTTTCTTTTATTTGTATGTTAATCTACCACACTATTTTTAGTTTCCTTCTAATTTTATCACCCTAGGGTTAACTTTTTGACATAATAATCCACACTGTTGGTCTGAACTTTATTGTCAACAATTCAAATTAGAATTCCCCATGGTTTGCAAGTTTGTTTTATCTATATGGCATGAATAACTGCAATTCTTATAAATTCTCAATCTCAAGTGATAAGTAAAAAAGAAATTTATTTTTTTCGAAATGTAGTGCATCTTCTATTATGAAGATGAACAAGAAGTTTACATCAACCAAGTAGGCAAGTTACAAGGAAAGCCTCTCCCTACAATAGCAATGAAAGATAGGGCCTGAGCCTATACCCTTATGGGCAAAGAGTTGAAAACCTTACAAAAACATTGCCACTTGTCTTTGAAAATCATTGCCATCCCTTAAGTGAGGAGTTTTAAGTTCTGTGTGGTGAGTAAAGAAGAATCATCTCGAAACATACATTAGCATTATGTTTCCATTGTATTGAGAATTCAATCCTTGATACAACTGACTGATAGAGCCTGGGATACTGCAACACAACTAAATTAAGCAACATTGAAGGAATCACATCAAAGAATACACAGGTCACAAATACAAATGAGACACGAATTTATGTAGCAACTTTTACAGGAAAAAAATCGCCAGCAAAAAGTCATTCACAATTGTATTATTCAAAAAAGTTACAACAGATCTCTGTTGCATAGTCTCAATCTATAGATTAACAGGATACAACCTCCAACCAAAACTTCACACCTTCAGGATACAACACATCAAGCCATCATCCAACTTTGTTCCATCTATACAAGCAAATAGATATAGCCACAGAACCATTCACATCAAATTCCAACTGTCTAACTCTCTAAGACTCTAACTATTCATGTAGAATAGAGAAAATCACACAATCATACCAGGATAAACATGCCACACATTACATAAAACATGACTTCTCCATATGGATAATCACCACATGTAATAAGCCACTATTGCTCACACTGATCGAAGGTTGTTGACCAACCTTACCTAAACCACACACGTATTCCTAAACTACAACCAAACGCTACCTATAGCTTGCCGTAGCATAGACAAACTCCTAATTGGTTATATCTACTTGCAGTACCCCAGAGTATCCCCTTGTACATCACCATGTTCCTAGTCATCAACATATACTTCAATAATGCCACAAGTGCACCTTCACTATGATAGACACTCCAATAACATACTCATACAATTATGCGGTTGTGAGTTCTCCTCCAAATGACTCGTGGTTGGGAACATAGCAGCACTAGACTTAGACAAACCTCCATGTTACACTGCAACATCTGAAACTCATCACATCATACCACAGTTCACCGCAACTAACTTCATAGCTGTTTATGATTCTGCAAACAAAAATGAACTTAGAACAAGTTCATCAACTTCTTCCACTGAAAATCTTAATATGAGCTCTCTGCAAGTGAATAGTACACCAAAGTTTCAACACATAGGAATCCCATAGATGCCCAATGGACAACATGCCAAATATTTTTGGTGCCAGACCTAAGCATTTAAGATACTCAAGCAAGAGGTCCTTGCGAGTTGACCTCACAGCCTCCGTTTTTTAGCCTTTAATTGGTCCCTCTAGCAATTTTAAATCTCTATTTGACAGCAGATAACATAAGCTACCATAGGAGTGGGTTTTGTGCTCCCTGGGCTATTCAAGGACTGAAATCGCTAAATAACATGTTCTTTATCTCTTGTTATCTCTGTCTCATGGAACAAAAACTGGAAGAGAAACCTATTCTTTTTCCATCTCTTGAGCTTTAGTTAGTGCTAGAGTCTCTCCTGCTTCTTGCGCTTCTATTTTTACAGCAAATTGACCTGTAGAGTAGAGCAGGGAATAAAATTTGGTCATTTATAACCTAGCAAGTACTCCAAATTTCATTGCTTTGCTATTTGCCAGAATTGAGAGCTACACCACCTTTCCCCATAAGACCATGGAATGTAAAAATGAGATAAGCACAGAGTTTACTGGTAATGGTGTGATAAGAATTTTAATTAAGGATCTGAGCATCAAGGAATTGCCAAAACCACTCCCAGCAAAGCTGATCCTGAATATAGTAGAAAGGTTGGCCAGAGGATTAGAAGGTAAGGGTGAGGAAGCTGCCAATAGATCAAGACCTGCTCAGTTTTTGACTGCTCAAAACATAACAGATGAATATAACACTGGAATTAAGAGACATTATTGACTTGCTATGAACAAAGAAAACGATGTGGCTATCAAAATTTCTATGGAGGATCCAGGCACAATCCATGGCTGTCGAAATATGTATGAAATAGCATTAGCCTTGAGATGTTTCAATTACCAGCTTGGTTGGAGAAGTCAATTTCTGGAGATTAAGTTATAACATCAAGGTTTTTTGCAAAGCCTTCCGACTCATCTGTTCACTCCTCCAAAGGAGGATGTGGCAGAGAAATATGGAGTCAATAAAGTGATCTTGATGCTGAGGAGAGAATAAATGAGGGGAAATAATCTGGCACAGTTTCCTTTTATTGATAGTTACATAGGCTGATATTTAGACTTGATGAGCTGGGTCGTATGTACTTTTTGGAGTAGTGGCTTCAGCATTTGGTTGCCAGAAGAAGTACATAATAAAGGAAGCAATTGTATTCTATGAATGGCTCAGAATTCTCTAGTATTGAGATATTCTGAAACTATATATAGTTTTGCAAACTTACCCACTATTAAATAAAGCTGTTATACAGCAATTTGAGGACATGATGATGTCTAGTGTATTTTAGAATGATATGAATTGTTAATGCTTGCTTACTTTTGTTTTTCCTTCAGTATCTAGTTCACAAACATTTCCCTAATATGTAGGAGATGTTTGATCAGAGGATAGAGTCCTGTTAAATAGGACTGTCAGTAGGATTTAGAGATTATGCTTTTCATGCTCCACTATTATGCTTCTCGTGAATCCTCTAGTGGAGCGTGAAAAGCCATACAACAGTCTGGAAATCAACAATATCTTTTTGCTTTTTCAAAATTGGGTTCCTTTTGTTATCCCAAAAAAAGTTACATTATTCAAAATAAATTCCATCTTTTTAAAAGATGTTTTCTATCCCATATATTTCTATTTTTGGTAAAGGTTACCAAAATTCCAGCCCTTAAATTATTTTAAATTTTTTGTATAGAACACAACTTTCTAACAAGTCAACTAATGCACATTTTTATAGAATAGCCGCTACTCTTTTTTTTAAGCGAACAGTTTGCATACCTTGGCCAACTTTGAAGGTAAGGGGCAAGCCCTTGTCTCTGGAAGAATCAAACTTAGTACCATCCAGTAAAGTTCCGGTATAATGCACTGCAAATAAATAAGAAAAAAAAAAGAAGTTATATGTTTGAAAATTCAAAAACAAAGATAATATTTCAAAATTTTAAAAAATAAATTAAAGCCACAATTTTTATGAGGCTCTTTTAGGTCAACTGTATTGATCTTCACAACGTTTTCAACAAATAAATTAGACAATGTATGGCATAAAAAAATAGAAACTGAAATAAATTAAACACTTAAAACAAGGATAAAGATATTGAATTGAAGCTAACATTTTTTTTAGCCAAATTGGTCCATAGCAGCTCTCAAAATATATCTACCAAATAATAACACTTGATTAGTTGACCCTTTTTATGGACATGGAACTTTTAAACAAGATTTTCTCAAATACAAATCAGTGTATGTTTTCCTTTTACCAAACCATAACAAAAATATGAAACTTTAAAATTATTATACAGTAAATTTCAAAAAAGAATTAAGAATTGTACTGTTCACACATGGTTTGTGTATAATCATAAATTTTGTAGTAACATGCTTGTATTAATAGTATACTAAACCTTGTAAGTTCATCAATAATAAATATTATTTTCCATGAGCCAATTCGCCAACCATTCTATATCCATCCTTAAAATTATCCATGCTGTCCATAGTAGCATTGTGGAACCAAAATTTTATTAACATAAATACCAAAACCTATGTTATCCCTCGAACGTTAGGTTCCACTGTGTTGTACCCCAAAATTAAAATTTTTGTTACACTTAGACATTTTGAAGAAATGAGTAAAAGTCTTGTCAAAACAGTCAAAAAGGTCAAAATTTGGGTGTGCATGTCTTGCATGGAGGGTTAAAACACAAAATTTTCACCGACGACTGGTTCGCTAAGAACCTACAAAACCCGCATCTCAGTTTCTTTTCATCCCTAAATTTTAGGAAAACTACTACGGAAATTTTCAAATAGTAAAGTTTCTGGTTTTTCCTGGGTTTCTTTTCTCAAACGGATACCGCAAATTTTCAAAAATAGAAAGTTGGTCCATTGTGGTCCGAACTGATTTTGATTGGCTCAAAATGTGTCCGTATCAGGCTGGTGCAGTCAGAATCTTAAAATAATTAGTTTTGCCCTACTGGGTCTATTCAGCTTTTTCAGAAGCATATCTGGAGTTCCGAGGTCATCAATGGAGGTCATCCGGCTGCCAGGCGTTAATTTTAGCATTCAAAACTTCCGGCAGAAGGTAAAATGATGAACATGCACGAAGATCGAGGAAGAAAAGTGAAAAGTCATGAAAATTTTCTAAGTCTACTAGGTTTGGGCGCCCCAGTTGAAGAAAGGCGCCCACCTTTTCAGGGTGCCAGATGAAGGAATTAGGGTTTGGATCCCCAATAGAAGTTGCTCAGTTTTCAGTCAGCTTCGCGATGGATATCCCCGTCAGAGCATCTGATGATCCAGTCTCCGGCAAATTCAAGTCAAAGTAGAAGGTATGAAGTGAAAATCTGAAACTTGAAGTTGAATAAATTATGCCTTTCTTAAGTTCGAGAAACTGGCTCTAAGAAGAGAGAAAGGCGCCTAACTTTTCAAGGCAGCAAACAGAGAATTTGCGTCGGGGCCATAATCTGGATGTCTTCAATTCAACCTGCTTTGCAGCGGAGTTGCTCAAAGACGACAAACGAGTTCGCAATCATCGCATTCAAAAAGGTCGAATACCAGAGGGTCCACTGAGAGGTAAAAAGAGAACAAAGCAAAAGTGAAAAAAGGTGAAAACTAAGTGTTGGTAAACTGGCGCTTCCAAATAGGTGCCCAACCCTTTGAAGGGTAACAATCCACTTGACAAAAGTGTCTCCAGAGCACCCCCCTTCATTCTCCGTCAGCTTCGCAATGAGCACAACCATCAGTCAATCCGACGCCCGGAGCTTAAGATCCAACAAGGTCATCTGAAGAAGTGAGTGACCTGAATAAATTGGAAAATTTTCTAAGTCTGATGGAAGTGGGCGCCCCAGTTGAAGAAGGGCGCCCAAATTTTAAAACCTCCAAATGATGGAATTTGCAGAAGTAACGTCCAAGAAGGCCTCGTCAGAATCAGTCTGGCTATCCAACGAAACACTCAGACAGTCAGTCCGATCAACGTAGCTCCCGGAATCGAAGATTCACCAGAAGATCAAAGGGAGAAGGAAGAGCTTGGAAATCAAGAAAATGGCTAACACTGAAGAAGTTGGGCGCCCCTAGAAGGAAAAGCCTCCCATGAATTCGGAGGTCGAGATCAAATTTTTAGCCGGAGGTGCCTCCAGAACATCTTCTTCAGAATCAGTCCAGCTCCGCAGTAAACCACTCAGCTCGCCTGTCGGGTAAACAAATCAACGAGAAATCAGAGGCGAAGTGGCATGTTAAAATTGAGAAAAGTTGAAAAAGTTGAGATTTTGACTAACACTGGTGAAGTTGAGCGCCCCTCTTGGAGAAAGGCGCCCAAACCTTCATGCCTTAGAAGATTTTTGAAGATTTTCAAAATTTCAAAATTGTGAGAAAAGAAAGATGGCGTCCAAACTTGAGAAGATAAGATTTAGGGTTTTGAAATAAAAGCAGAAAAAAAAAGCAAAACCTAAAATCAAAACCTAAGTCTATTTAACTCTTCTTTTCAATGTATTTTTCATTATTTTTGCAGGTAGCATTCAGAGGAGAAAGTTGGAGCAGCAAGTTTGAGAAATTTTTGTGATTCAAGAATCCATAGTTGCTGGTTTTACATCAGATTTTTCAGACCAGCAAGCATAAACCATTGTTCTTTCAAGCTTTTTGTTCCAGAAGATCAAATTTTTCAAGCAGAAGGCCAAGGCTTTCAATTTTTCAGTCATCTGGGTCTTTTTGCCTCCACCTTCTGAAGAATTTTTCAAGAACTTCATCAAGTTGCAGCAAGTGCTTTTATCTTGCATGTCGAAAAACCTCGCAGCATTCAAAATTCAACTATCCTCTGGTCCTTCTAATCGGCCTTCTAAGAAAACCATATCGGCAGCTCTTTTTTCAAAACCTAGGGTTGGCTGCTTTTTCAATCAAACGGCCGAAGTTTTGCAAATCCAATCAACTGGGTCCATTTCTAACGATATTGTGAACAAAACCCAGATGCCAGCTTTTTTCGGGAAAAATTGTAGAAATTAGGGTTTGCTGCTTTTTCAGGTTAAAATCAAGATTTTCAAAAACGGACGATCTGGGTTGTCTTGTATCGCCGGCATTCGAACAAACCCATATCTCAGAAAAAATTTCAAAAAATTCTACCATGAAGCACAAAAATCAGCATTCTAAAATAGAAATTGTTCAAGACTTGTCCGAACTGGCGAAGCTTACCATTTTTCGGGTGTTTCTTTTCTCAAATGGAGTACACTCCTAATGTTTTCAAGTCCTAATCAGCACTTTTTCACTACATAAAAACGGGCCGAGACGTATTTTGCATCATGTCAAGCCGGGTGTTCGATCACTTTGAGAGAGCAAAAACGCTTCAATCGTGAACTCCTGGTCATTCGACTCCCTCGCGCTAAAGATTCATTCCTATATCGGGCCAGAAAGCCTTGGAGTTCATTTAACGCTGCATTAAGCATTACAACCCTCGCTACTAGAGATCCACCGGATGGTAGGTTGATTTGCAGTCTAAAGCCTGACATGGTTGAAAAGTGTTTTTCCATTCCCCCATGGCCTGAAAGTGTAACTCTTTCGAGGGATGAGTGTGAAAAGATGTGGAATATGCATAAGGACAAATACAGCAAGAAGATTGCCCAGAGATGGATGAAAGAAAAACATAAGACATTGCCCAAGAATGTCGGGCGAGGAGAGTTCAAGGACGAGGTTGCTATCATCATCACTTTGCTCAACAGGGTCACTGGTTCCGAGGATGCCACCAAGTTCCAACCTTGGATGTTTTATGCCATACCTCACATTATGAAGAAAACCGAGGTTTATGACTGGCCTACTTTGATTAGTGACTGCCTACATCAACAAATAACAGAATATTTCCAGTTTCATGTATTTCACATGGTGTCATATCTAGTCTACCTGGTGGCCTATCAAGGTCAATTCAGAGGATTGAACACCGAGAGATCTTTGAGCGTTCAACACATATATAATTATTATCCTCAGCTGGAGTTCACAAAGTCGTTGCACCACTACAAAAGGGTGAACGAGGCATTCTTGATGTACACGGTGCGTGACTTAGACAATGAATTGCACGTCCACATCTCTTCAGTTGCCAGGGCAGCAATGGCCGAATGGGCAGATTGGTTTATACAGTTTCCTACCTTTACCTATCTCAGGGTTTATGGTTATTCAGGTGCCCCGCTCATGTTGCCAAGGTATCCGTCAGACGAGGTCATCTTCATGGAATTCTTGAGGCAAGCTCACGGTGTTCATACAGTCTTGAGAAATAGAAAGAAACCCTCTCTTCACTTTCCATTAGGATTGGGTATTTATACATGCAGGACTGCTGCAGATGCCAGGACAATTGGAGAAGAACTAGATAAATTCGGTCTCAAACCCTACAGTGAGAGGCGGTCATTTGATCCTCATGGTGTCTACGCTGGCCGGTTGGAGAAGAATTACAATCATATACCCGCACTTGAAGATTTTTGGGCTAACTGTGCAGAGGAGTTTGAAGTGCGAAGGCGTAGTTACAGCAGGTTGACTCTCCATCAGATGAAAGATTGCTTAAATGAAGATATAGAAGGGCCCTCTGATGATGATGAAGATGTTCTACCAATGTACACTCAGAAAAGAATCAAGGATCAGCCTCTTCCACAAGTTAATTGGGCAAACAAGGAATCTCTTTCAGTTGAAGACAGAACAAGACAAGTCGTGGAGTATAGTAAGGTTTTCTTAGTGCTTAAAAGGAAGAACTCTATTCCAGTAGCAGAGCCGCCAAGGATAATTCCCTCTTCTTCTACAACACAGTCAAAAGGAAAGGGTAAAAGTCAGTCTCAAGATGGCGTCAAAGGCAGTAGATCGAATAAAAATGTAAAGAGAAGGTTGGATTTCTCAGGCATAGTCATACAGGAACAGCCTACAGTTGATTCAGAAGTTCCTCTTGACGAGCCCATACCTCAGAATGAAGCAGAGGAGCCGCCTTCAACACATGTTCCTGTACCTTTGACGGGTTCGTCACCAATTCACATTGATCTTGATATCGAAGATGATGAAGAGATCGCAGCAGTACCTCCTGAGGAAGTTAGTAGAGATACTACGGTGTCTTGGCTTGAGAACTCCTTAGGAAGGGTTAGGAGAAGGCCTTCATATCAAGTGAGTGTTGATGATCTAGATAATATTTATCAGGAACCTCCTAAGAAGAAGGCAAAGAAGCAAGTTCACTTTGATAGGAATCCTGATAACGAGATTGTTGTAGAGACTGCTGTGCCTCCAGAAGATAAGAATAGAGATGAGGTGAACATGGATGATTTTGTAATGGTCAAGGCTAATCTTGGTAGAAATACCAGACATGCAGATTTGAGTCTCTTCAAAGTTGTATCCTAAAACCTACATGAAAGAGTGCTTAAAGATGGAGAAGACAAGGCAGCCCTCAAGGCTGAAAATCAGCAGCTTAGGCTTTTCATCTCTAACCTTGTTCGTGGTTCTTCACAAGCAACCCAGTTGCTGCCCTAGGTCTTAGAGACACCAGCTGATCACCGTCAGTTAAGACAGCTGGTCATATGTGGGAAAGAGACTCAGGAATGGATTGAGAGCTTCATTGTCAGAGGAAAGGAGATCTTGGCTCGGATGTTCCAGTTGAGAGAGAATGCTCATAAACTTCGTCAAAGCATCCAAGGATTTGAACAAACATGGGCTGAAGTAAAACCTAGGCATGAGATTATCATCACTGATTTAGACACAGCCTACGGTTCAACAGTTTCAAAGGAGCACAGAAGACAAATCCTTGCATGGAGAGAACGTCATGTTTTCAAAGTTAAAACCTATGAGAGGATATCTGAAGAATTCATCGCCTACAGACAAAGGGTGGTTGAAACTCTCCTTTTCATCAGCGAATTTGTCATAGAGATTCCCTCTCAGTACAGTCTTGAAGATGGTTCTTATGTCGGGCTTGAGGAGGTGCAAAATCAGTTCCAGAACGCTGTTCAAAGTTGCAGCCCAGTTGGCGGAAGGATAGGTCATATTTCAGTGATGTCAGCAAAGTTCAATAAAGCGGCCAATGAGATTGAAGATTTCCTAAGATCTATTGCAGATGCTGAAGATATTCTTGAAAAGCGGTGTTTTGCTGTTGATGGTATAGATGCACCGAACCGGGACACAATCTCAAACTTCCTAGCGGATGTGATCGAGTTTTAAAGCAGCTTTCTTCTAGAAGCTTTCTTTTCCGCTTTCTTTCTATTCTTGGAATAATCCTTATCCATTCTTTGAGGATAGAAAGAAGATAAGATGTAATAGTTGGCATTTCCCGCTTTTTCTGCTTTTTATGGTTTTAGTTGTTATCTTGTTTCTAGATTTAGTAATAAAGCTTGCTTGCTGAGCAAGCCCTAGATTGTGAAA
Source organism: Sequoia sempervirens (assembly GCA_007258455.2). Lineage (NCBI taxonomy): Eukaryota > Viridiplantae > Streptophyta > Pinopsida > Cupressales > Cupressaceae > Sequoia > Sequoia sempervirens. The sequence goes on along the minus strand of VDFB02088677.1, from coordinate 7,698 downwards.
GCAAGGAGATTTTAGGGTTCCCTACTCCTCTGCTTCTCTATAAATAAGAGCCTTTGCTCATTTATTTTCTTTAACGTGTTATTGTGTGTTAGCAAATTATGAAATCAGATTGCAGCAAGTTGTTATTCAGCTTCAGCCTCGCTTGTGTTAGATAAGCAAATTGTTGAGCCTCTTTAGCCAACAAGGAGTTAGTGAGGATTGTTGTTTATTGTGTTAAGAATAAGTTTGCAAGCCTCCTGTAGCTTTCGCAATTTCTTATTCAAGGCATGTTAGAAGGGAGTTTTGTTTTAGAGATTTGAGTAATAAAATCATGAGCCTGTTTTGCCTTGGTCTAAAATCTCAGATTTCCGTTATCTATGTTATGCTTTCATGATCTTTATTTCAGCTTACAGTGAAGTGTGTAGGTGTTTGTTGAGAGAGAGATTGTTAAAGTATTTTTGTCAGAAAATCTGCCTTGTTAATTTCTAACTTCTCTTGCTCTGCTATTACTTGAGAGGTTAGGAACGTCTTTAGTCTAAGTTAGTCGTAGTTGAACTTCTTATCAGAAAATCTCAGCTGCGGCGTTTGTGTTTAAAAAACCTTGTGCTCTAAGCTGATCCAAAAATATAGGCAACTTAGTTTTAGTTTACTTTCTTTCAAACACCATCAGCAAGAGGGAGCTTCCCCTCCTAATTTGAAGAGCAGTTTATCTGTGCATAGCTGTCCGTTTTCAAATCCGCATTCCAGAGGTGCGAATTTAAACGCCAACACACTGCTTAAAAATATATTTGTTGAAACAATAAGTTTGGCAAACTATTCTGAAATCCTAGAGAATTTTCCCAAACCTAATTATTTTCCAAATTTCCAATGGGATGAGCCCAGCTGATAAAAGTTAGAGGGCTTTAATAATAGAATCTAGGTTCAATAAATATTTTCCAGGTTTCTTCGAATAGGAGGAACCCGACCGATAGAAGTATGGAGCCTCTAATAAACAACCTGGGTTCAAATCCCGGAAAACATAATAAATTATTAAAATTGAGTAAAATATAACACAAACTGACCAAGTGCAGCAATCCTCAATGGATGAGGCCAGGTGAAAATCATAGTAGCTCAGATGGAAGAGATTCTTTTGTTAAAATTAGGTGTGGCATACACCAAGGTACGAGGTTAAGTGCAACTTGCAAGTAACTTTGATAAAAGAGATCCCTCAGTAATAGAGCTATTTGTTAACAGTCTAGGGCTCAAGAGATCCTCAAAGCTGGCAACAATGAAGACAACTCGACAGTATACATCCCAGCAAGATCAAAGACCTACATAGTGTCTATACAGTTTGATAGGTGCCAAGCATTTTTATCCGCTAATCAAATGGCTTATTTTCCACAAAAAAAAAATAATAATAATAATAATTTGTCAATACGCAATATTTTAAAAACGTATTGAGCTACGTTTTTCTATAAAATGTAGACAAAGTTGTTGCATCCGCCCAATACACATACACCAGTAAATTCACCTCTCTCTTTGTAAAGATTCCCGAAACACCTTTTATTTTTTAAGTCCTACTCTTTAAACCATTACAGAATGCTAAACTTCATCGCTGTCAGAATATCAAAACCCCAGAAGAAAATAAAAAATATTTTTTTATAAAAAATAGATAAAAAAAAATAGCTAATTAGCCAACAAAAATTTCATTTCTTTTTTTCAAACAACCAATTAACCTCTCTGATAGAGATACCTGTCGATCGTGGCAGTTAAATAAAAGCTTCACATTAAAAGAAACAGTTTTACAATAAATAAATAATTAATTAATTAACTTTGTTTTAAACTATGAAATGTAATCAAACTTACCTGTAACTTCGTCTCCATTTTCTGGTGTTTGATAATTTTTCCCCGCTCTGATAATTTTTTTCTTTAAACCGGAAGGACCGATTTCCTTCTCCTCCCCCACTTCCATGGGCGGCGGAGACTCGAACTCGTCACCTTCTTCTTCATCATCATCATCTATCTCTTCGGCATCCGAAATCTCCAGATCATCGTCATCAACCGCCATTGATCAAACTTATTCCAAGCTTACACAAAAAGGAATGAATTCAGAAAAGAATTACAGTGAAATGCACTGCCTTAGTGAATTACCTGTGTGTGCAGTCTTTTCTGCAGAGGAAAGAGGGTATACTCATTGTCGTTACAATTTAAAAAGAAAAGAAAAAACGCTTTAGAATCTTTCTAGAGCTTTCCTTCACGCTTTCTACTCTAGCGGGCCACTGGTACAGTACTCATACTTGTGGGACCCACCTCTAAAGCGCAGGAAGCATGGAGCATTTTGAATGCATGAATTTTATCTATTGTTTAAATTGGGTGCAGATTCTTTATAACCTTCTCTGTCTTTTTGAAATGAAATGAAATAATTTACTGACGTTCACACAAGGCCACAGCAGTCAATCAATGGGATATGGACTCAGGAACAACACAAGACCGCCAGTGAAAAGAAAAGTTCATTTAGTATAATGGTTTTGTTAAAGTGGTGATTTTGATGGCTGTGTTTTTTTGTTGGGTTATGATTTTGGAAGTTCTTTATGACTGTTCTTAATTTTTGAAATTATGTGTTTTGTTGCTTATCATTTTAGTTTAAGGTTTATTTTCAAGGGATTTTATATTGGTATATTATTTTTTATTTAGTTTTGTGTTTATGTGATGGAATGTCTTAATGTATTAATATATTGATAAGTGATATATTTTTACATTTGCTTTTTCTTATGATCTAATTTCTAACTATCTTTATTTACAATTATTTATGTTCATTCTTGTATATTTACTATTTATTCATTATTATCACATTTTCAATTGCACTTACTTTCATATAGTCACTCACTGCCTCAAATTAATATTTTAGTCTAAGGATCATTTTTGAGTGGCATATAATTGACGTTGTTCAACCTTGAAACATGCATGAATGAACTTTAAATTTACTTTTATGCTCCTTTTACTAGTTGTTGTGAGTCGCGTTAATTACATTTGTGCGACATGTTGTGATGTCATGGTATTTAAAGACATTCAATGTGTAATTAATTCACATGCAATTATATGGGCACAATAAGAGCACATTTTGATTCCTAAAAAGACAAAGATTTCAAATTTATGTCATTGACATATATGATCATCTACATGTCTATGTATGTTGTCTTTGATATCACTCTTCATCATTAATTTGGCTTGTCAAAGGCGTTTGAATTTGGAGAATCCCTTCACCCATGAAGTTGGCAAACTCCTAAACATTGTCCTTAGTTACCATCTTGACAAATTCAAATGTTGAGGAAGACAAAGATAAATTCAAATACATATATATGTAGAGGACATTAATGATGGGGCAATCATTTAATGATGTGGAAATGAACCTGAAGTGCAATTTTTAAAATTTTAATTCTATATCTCTCACCCCCTTCTACTAACAATTATAAATTTACTTAACACGTGTGTGCAACATATTGTTATGTCATGTGGCATTTAAAGATATTTAGTGTGCACTCAATTACATTATAGGAGAGAAGAATAAGAGCATACTTTGATTTGTAGGGGATAAAGAATTGTTGGTGCAAATATTTAATTGCATCTTTTTATGTTAAGTTTATTTAGGTAATTTATTTTATTACTTAGGTAGGGTAGGGTAGTTGAGTATGATACACCAAAATTGGGGTAGTGAGAAGAGTATGTATGAAGTGCATTCTATGGAAATAAACCTATTGCAAATCAAAATAATTTTGACGACAGGAACTATCACTTCCTAGCAACAAGAGTTGTTCTTTTCTATTTAGGCAATAGGAACTATACAAAAATTACAATAAATTTTGAAACAGAAACTTAACCAACAAATATAATTCACGAAAATCATAGCAATTAATTTTGCAGCATGGAAATAAAACTTAGATCATTAATACATGGAATTTATCAACATATCAAACAAAAAAAATAACAATACAAAACGTAATCAATTGAAATCAAAACACACAAACATGCGCCTTGCAGAAAATAAACTATTTACATTCAATCGATGGCTGAAGAGTGGGCACCCTACCTCCCAGTCAATCGATGAACACGAAACTTACATAATTTAAGATGAAGACTTCATAATGTTTCGCTTGATAATGATAAATATATTTTTCTTTCTCTCATGTGTATTGCATATGACTGATTATATAGCTTTGATGCACAAACATATATTCCTAAATATAAGTTTGTAGTTTACAATCTAATAACAGCAAATTCAAAGGCTGAGGTAAATTGTTTCGCTAAGAAAGATTTGTATGGCCTATGGCCAATCTTTCTTAACATATTAAATTGATTTTCTAACAATATACTAATCATGATTTGATGACAGAATAACCACGATAAGATGGGCAAAGGATCCCCACAGTTATAGTAGATCCAATAATGTGGATAGAAAATGTTGAAGCATCTGAGTTGGTAGCTATGGTGGCATGCATATGGAGGAACGTACAAGTGATGTGTTGGCAAGATGATCATATTAATCTATATTTGTAGTAGCTATTTTGCATAAACAACAAGAGCCCAAAATCATTTGCTGGATAATTTATTTTCCAATGCTCATTAGTAAAAACAATACAATAATTACTTTTTATTCTTTTATCTCAAATCTATAGTAAATACTTCTTATGTATTTTAATCATATGCAACATAAATGGTATAATATGATAAGAAAATGTAATATGAGAATAGGTATGAAGATGTATGAAATGGACTAAAACATGGCATAAAATAAAACATAATTGGCTCTCATCATAGTACATACCATTTCTTTCTTTCAAGGGATTCTATTTTTTTGTTATCCTCTCAAATTGAGAAACTTGGCTAAAGCAATCCCTTATTTTTTATTTTACATTTCTTCCTCATCCTCATTAGATTTTGGATTTTGAGGCCCTACATGTTGTAATTTTTTCCTTCCATTGAAAATCAAATCTAATATTAGTCTCATATATTAAATATTCAAATTCTCATTTTGTGATTAGATATCATATATTTGGTCTTGGTTAGAATTCTTGTTTATGCAAAATTCTAACAAGAATCAAGTCCATATCAATATCATACAAGCCATCTACTAGTCAATGTGTGTTGTCTTCAATATCATACGTTGTTATTAATTAAGCACACTAAAGGGGTTTGACCTACATGAATTCATTCACCTATCAAGTTGGCATACTCCTAAATGGTGTCCTTGGAGACCACCTTACCAAATTTAAATACTAAAGAAGACAGTTACTTAATCTTCAAGCACATATTATATCAGATTGTTCTTGTGTGGTACATATCAATCCTACATGTCTTCATTCTTGTGCGTAAAGTTTAATCCTACAAAGCATGAGACTAAACCAACCAAATCCTATGAGAAGCCTAGTTCATATTTTTTTATTCCTCTGTCAATGTATATAAGAAGTTGTAATTCTAAGTTATGATTTAAAATATTATCAAAATAGTATGGACAACTAACTATTAGCTACCAAAATCAACTATGTGCAATTATTATGAAAAGATGCAAAACATGATAGTTATAATTATGTGAAATTACTTGAATCATTAAAGGTATACACAAGTTTCAATAGGGGCACTATACATTTGAAATTTTCATCTCATTTCGTAGTTGGACTTGGAGAACTAATATCATGTGTAAGTTCCATCACTTCATTCGATCGATGTTTGGCTTTGTTGAATGCAATGAGAACAAGTGATGTAGATTAACGTCTTTGAAAATTGAACAAATGTATAACACCACACAAATACAATAAATGAATATATGTATAATGAATTATTTAGTTCAATGTTGAAAGTACATATTGGTAGACAAATTACCTAGCAAGAGTTTATGTCATTAAGAGATGTGTTTCCTAGATAGTATCTCTAAGTAATATTCCATGTAACACACCAACCATGAGAAACAAAAGCAACAAGTTATCCATATAGGGAAGGAAATTTACCATATTTCAAGTAATTATGTGAAATTCTATTTGTGTTATAATTATGTTACATGACCTATTATATCTCTAAATTAGGTTTGTTACTTGTCATAAATTCATTAAACCTAATTTTAGTAAAGGAATTCACTTATTTCCTCATATTTTAGCACATTTGATCTTACACCCCTAAGGGTTTTGTCTTTTCAACTAGGATTTTCTAGATCTATTTTTTTAGCTTTTATCTTATGTTTAAATTTGATTAAGATTTTATTTTCCCTTCCAATGCATGTTTCATAGCCTTAAAGTTTATATTTTATAGTACAAATTTTCTTTCACCCAACCTTGTTACACTTCCAGATTTCATTTTTAGAGATAATAATTATTTGATTTTATGTTTTATATCATCATTTACCTCATTCATATGTCATTTATCTATTTTCCTTAGGGATTGCTCCTTTATTGTATGATTTTCTTTTAGTTCCAATGCACCTACCCTTGGATTGTAATACATAGATAAATCTCACATCATGGACTCTCATAATCCATTAATTTTAGCCTCTACCCTACCTATATTATATGTTTATATATATTTATATGATTTCTAGCATCCAACCCTTCCATCCTTAAAGCTCTCATATCTTTATAACTTGTATATGGGGAGTCTTTTCTAAAGATTTTTCGTTCCATCATTTATATAATTTTTCCTTCTTCATAGAGTTGGTTATTATTTTTCCTTTTTTCTAGCATATGTACTAGATTTACTTTTCCATGAGCCCAACATTGCTTCTACTTTTCCTGTGGCTAATAATAGCAATGTATATGAGCACAATAATGTTTTACCTTTTCAAACCTCTATTTCCCATGCTTTCACTCATTTTTGTATACTTTATCTCTACCCTCTTTTGATACATCTAACAATTTTCCTTCGTGTGATAATGATATACCTAGTGAACATATCCTTTATGCATCTCACAATAATTTTCCTTGTTCACTTATGTGTTCTCCTACATGTCCTCCTAATTTATCCTTCCTTAATGGACTTAGTAATATACTAGTTGATTTGGGCTTACTCATCTATGATGATTATCCTAGTGATGAGTTTTATGATGATTATGCATCTTCTATCAATACAACATCATGGCTTTGATGCAAATTAGATTTTGTGATGAACAAAATAAACCTAGGACCTCATGTCTATAAATTAGTCATCTATTATAATAGAGTATGAATGAGAAACAATACAATGAGTAAATTACAAATATATAGGCCTCTTGAACATAAGTTAAGAAGACACATGTCCAAGAATTCATGATTTACTCCCATTCAAGAGATGAATTAATTTGGTCAACTAAGCTAGAAGTGGCACCTAACTTCCATCAATAAAGAAATGATGAGGGACTAGTGGCAGTTGATGTCCTCAAACAAAGGGTGACATATGTCTTTATTAGCTACCTAGGTGAGGGAAAATAAATATAATATTATCCTAAGTAAACTTAATAAATAAATGCAATAGTACACTTATGATATAGTATTATACTAGGTAAATAATAATGTCAACAAACACCTCCTTAAATGCAAACTAGAAGAAAATAAAAATGGGTCTTGATAATGAGGTTATTTTAGCTACCCATGTACACAGATATAACCTAAACCCACCCAAAATAATAAGAGAAATAACCACCAAGGAAAAAGAGAGCCCCCAAGAGAGAGTATGAAGAGAGAAAGAGAGACCACTTAAATTTGTAACCTCTTATGCCAA
>VDFB02088676.1:0-22901 GCA_007258455.2 Sequoia sempervirens | reverse complement strand
GGCTTTCGTTTGGGCTCGATCGGAGACTTTTTGCAGAATTGCTATTTTTAGCAGTTCCTGGCAGGCAGCGTGGGACCCCTGCTATTTTTTGCAGTGTGGCTTTGGCAGCATCCAGAATCACTTCAGAGTTCGTCAGCTTCAGACGGAACAGTAATCGGATGAGTAACGGGAGAAATATTAATATTTAATTGCATTGATTAAATATTAATTAATTAAGGATTATAATATAAAGTTATAATTTTAAATTATAACTTAAGTGATTTGTCTTGAGGGGTGCGCCCATCATCAGGGAAGGGGCCAGTTTGGCAATTAAAAATATTATAAAATATTTAGATGAGACTATGGAGAAATTGAAAGATTAAAAGTTGAATATTTTATTAAAACCCTATTATTAAGGAAATCACACTTTTCAGCATAATAGTGGATTTGCCTTGGGTTTTGGGCCATTATGAGATTATTTGATATTGAAACTGGTCAAGTTTTGTCTGAGCAAGAGACTTTAGGGTTTCGTGTTCGAATTCCTTGGGGAACGAGCCATCTCCACTGGAAGCAATTCAGAGGGTGTGAAATACCACTTGATTTATTGCAGCAGAGGTTTCTTCAGTCAGGAGGAATCACAGAGTTTCAGAGAATCTATTATCTTCAGAGCTTTCTTCAGTATTTTGTATTCAGAGCATTTCCATTCATCAAGGCGCCATTTACAGAGACTCAAGCATTGATTTTTGAGAAGGCCGTACAACATTTATTGCTGTTTCTGACAGGCCGTACCTGCTGACAGGCCGTACCTTTGTCCTTGGCCGTACTTATCAAATCAAAAGAAACGCCTTTGACTTTGGTTTCCAGTTTGCATCATCTGAGGCGCTGGGGTTTCAGGAGGCTGTAGAGATCACCAGACCGGAGGAGAAGTAATTATTTGATGCAGCCGTACCATTTCAAATCAATTACCAGCAAGCTGCATATTCCAGGTTTTCTATAAAAATTTGTTATTTTATTATTGCATGTTCTCAGATCCTGATTGTATTGATTCCAGTTGAGCAATAAAGGAAGCGCCATCATTATAACTTGCAATTTCTATGTATTATGGCCGTTAGATATTTTATTTGAATTTATTTCATATTTCCAAGCAAAATCGCAATTTTCATTTCTTGTCAAAAAACCTCAAAAACATCAAAAAACCAAAACTTCAAAAAACTTCAGAAAAACAAGTCAGAGACCGAAAAAGGGGAAACTAGGGTTTCTACAGCACGTCATTCGAATTTCGAGTCAAGCGGAGTTGTGGAGGTCTCAGAAACGAGCAGTTACTATAAATAGTAAACCACCTTCAGAAACATACTATTTTTAGCAGGTCAGCTCAAGATGGCAGTGTGAACGGGTTGACAAGGTCATGAAGGTCCTGTGATCAAAATTTCAAATTGATCCGAGCTTCAGAAGTGTGAAAATTGAAGGACTCACTATAAATAGCAGGACATGGAGGAGCTGGCAGAGGAAAGGAAAAACGCCTAAGTCTTGAACTTTGTCCTCCTGCCTATGTCATATGCGTTCAACTTGCCTTCTAGATGATTGAAAATTTTTCTAAGTGTTGCGTTCGTCTTGCTCACTACCTCAAATGCGCCCACTTCAAGGAGGTTGATATAAAAAATTTCTAAGTATTAAGTTCATCCACCTCCACATGCCAAATGCGCCCATGTCAAGAGGAGAAAGTGAAAAAGTTTCTAAGGCATGAATCTTATCCTGCTGACCCCTCCAAATGCGCCCTCATCATCAAGCATGCAAGAAAAATGACTAAGGCATGAAGTTGCCCTCCTTGACCCCTTGGATGCGCCATGCAAGATGAGGACAAATAGAAGATTCCAAGGCGTTGAAGTTAAGTCTTCCTCACATGCAAAATGCGCCTAAGATGAAGATGCCATGAAGAAAATTTTCTAAGTATTTAAAATTTGAAGCTCCCTACTCCATATGCACCCAGCTAGAAGAGGGACACTTGCAAAATATTCTAAGTGTGAAAAATTTAAAGCTTGAGGGGTCATGTGCGCCTAAGAGTTGAGGGGACATTTTGATATTTCCTAAGTGTGAAAACTTAAAGTATCACCTCCTAAATGTGCCTTGCTTTTCATGGAGAGCTTGGAGAAATATTCTAAGTATTGGAGATTGGAAGCTCACCCCTAAAAATGCGCCTTAAGGAGAAGATGAGGTTAAAAATATTTCTAACTGTTGGCAAAGTGGAAGTACTACCTATGAAATGCGCCCATACTTCAAGGAAGGTGTTCAAAGTTTTTCTAAGTGTTAAAATGGAAGCAGACCCTTTCAAGTGCGCCCTAGTAACTTGAAGATGATCAAAAGATTTCCGAGGCAAATAAAGTGGAAGCTTACCTACCTAAATGCGCCCTTGGATAAGAGGATTCTTGGAAATAATCTAAGGCGTCCAAACTTGAAGCCCCCCATATGAAATGCGCCTCACTTTGCATTAAGACTTGGAAAAGTTTCTAACTCCCCGAAATTTAAAGTAGAGACTCCTATTTGTGCCTCTGCCTGGGAGAAAGCTCGGGAAAAGGTTTAAGAGTGAAAATTTGAAGCAGGGACCCTTGAATGCGCCTTTACTTGGAGTTTAAACTAGAAAAGAGTCTAAGTCCTCAAAATTCGAAAGCTTGGACCCCTAAATGCGCCCTTGCAAGTTGAGGAGGCAAGAAACTTTCTAAGGCAAGTGAAAATGAAAGTAGAGGGGGTCATATGCGCCCTTGGAAAGAGGTGGTGATGAATACATTGCTAAGTGTTCAAAATTCCTTCTAGATCCCCAATATGCGCCCATGCTCATGAAAAATGTTAAAATTTTTCTAAGTGTTGAAATTTCATCTCTAGAGGAATACGCCTGAGTTTGAGGTGATGATAAAATTTGCTAAGGCATGAATAAAATTGGCTGTGGATATGTCAAGAATACTCTAGCTTCACGAGGATGATAAAAAAATTTCAAGGCCGAGCAAGGAAAATTCGCCCAGATGTGAAGAATAAAAATAAAATTGTTGATAAAATATTTTTCTAGGTTTAAAATTCAAAAAATTAAATGTACCCCTTCGTTTGGAGACACATGAATTCGACGCTTTCTGAAGGGAATTCTATTCTGGGTATTGGACGTCTGCGATGAGGAATGGATTTTAAAGTCTCCCACACTTTGCCGAAGCCTTCAGGGTGACGATTTTTGATGGGCACCAGGTTGGTGAAAATTTCCTAAGGAAAATTTGAAAAAAATTCTAAGGCAAGGAATAAAATGTGTTGTGGACATAAAAATGCCTTGGCGGATGAATTTGAAGTTGGATGCCTAGATAATTTTTGATCAAATTCCTGATGAAACATTTTACTCGAGCCAGAGTTGGATGAAATGTTAGAGTGAACGCCTCAGCCGGAAAAGTGAAGAAGATGCAGTTGAAGCTAACACTCTCAAAAGATGATTTTAAAAGTGCATCTCTTAAATACGCCCTTGAGGAAGTTGAAAATTTGTCTAAGGCATTGGAATATGATGTACAGGTGTTATATGCCCTAGCCTACAAATGTTGAAAAATCATGAAGAAAGCAAAGTTGGCTAGAGAAAAACGACGACAGAGCATGAAAATTAGATGAGTAAGGTAAATTTATATTCTGAAGTGTTTTGATGTTCTTCCTTTTGTTTGTTTTGCAGGATGAACGTAGAGGTCAGAGCACGATGACTTGAAGTGATGGAGCAAACAACCCAAAACAACGTTGCAACCTTGGAAGGGATGAAGTTATGTGTTTTGGGCTCCTCCACGAAATCTCAGTTGCACCCAAAACATGAAAGAAGAAAGTTGCAAGAAATGGCTAAGTGTTGAGGCCTAGTATGTGCCCTACTCAAGTGGCAGAGAAGAAATGTTTAAGTTCAAGACAAGAAATGTTTTCAAAGCTCAAGATGGAGAAAAAAATTGGAAACCCAAGCAAGTACTTCGAAGTTGAAGAACAACATCAAGGAGGAAAATCATCATCAAGCAGGAGAAAAGAAGTTGTCGCCTTAGAGTTAGATTGAGAACTTGCCTGTCATACTAGTCCAGAAAGAAGAACAGTGTGAATGCATTTACAAACGGGAATCTTCTAGAGGATGGTCGCCATTAATTGCTCATTTATTACCCCACTCCTCTTTGTGGCGGTTTTTAGGGTGAATCTTGTTTAGGGCTGAGGTGGCACGATCTGGGCCATCCAGCCAATTGTAATCTGAGTCGTCCGTTAGACTTGGCTAGCTATATAAAGGGGCATCCCCCCTCATTTGTACGGGTTAGACAGTAGACATTAGAATAGAGAGACAACTAGGTGATAGCTTAGAGGTAGTGTTGTGACCTAATTCACACCTCGCCCCATTGCAAATGGGGACCCTTGTTGTTTGCTTTTTAGGGTTTTGCTTTCGCGTGCCTCGTTTTGTCTGCTCTTCGTTTGGGGGTTTTGAGTCTTAATTTTGAACGGTCACCCGAGTCGAGTCAATGAGTTTTCGCCTGGATCACTGCATAAACGCCACCATCGTGCTTAGAAGGCCTGGGAGACGAAGATCGACTGTCGTTTCGGTCGATTCTGACACCTCCAAATTTTTAGGGTTTCTCACCCGGGCCCCCTATTTTTTAGGACCTACTTTTTGGCACTTTTGGGCAATTCTGGGATCCCTATTTTTTAGGGTCTATTTTTGGAAAGTTGCTATTTTTGGAAAATTTCTATTTTTAGAAAGTTTCTATTTTTAGAAGGGCCACGAAGTTTCGAAAATCCACTCAGAAGTTCGAAACGAGCAACGAAACTCTCAGAAAATCGATTCGAAGTTTTTTTGAAATTTTGGCAAAAATCTGGAAAATCACATAAAAAGTTCAAAAAATCTGGAAAATTTGTTCAAAAATGGTGAGAAATTCTGGAAAATCACAGAGAAATCTGGTAAAGAGCACAGAAAATGGTGAATGAGATGATGAATTCATCAATAAATTGGTAAAATTCATGAAATCCATCAAGAAATTTGGAAATTTGTGAGAAATTTGAACAGTTCATGGGAAAATCTGAACATTCATCCATGGAGGAAACTGAGATATTCGCCTAAGTATGGAAGACTTTCAGCTCACAGTCAATGGTGAAGCTTCAGCTAAAGGTTGGCAATGGCAACAGATCTGAGCAAGTCCGCCCAGGCAAGAGGGGACAATGGCATAAAATCTGAAGCAATGGACAGTCACAAGCTGAAGTTCGCCCATGGAAAAGAGATGAAATGCCTAAGGCAATGAAGCAATGGATAGTCACAAGCTGAAGTCCGCCCTGTCCATTGGCAATGAAATGCAGGAAGTCCGCCTGGTCAAAGATAGTAAATGGCAAGCCAACTAGGAAACTCTGCCCAGCAACATGAAGACAATGGTTGGCCAAATGATGAAGTCCGCCATCCAATGGCAAGGAGAATAAGCAAGTCCGCCCATGGCAATAAGGAAATGGCCTAACAAATGATGAAGTCCGCCCAAGGAAAAGAGGAAATGGCAGGGAAAACCATAAAGTCCGCCCTTGTCATGGCCAACCAAATGCTGAAGTCCGCCCTCCAACCAAGGCAAATGGCAAGCATAAGGAGGAAGTCCGCCTATGTATGGCAAGAAAGAGGTCAAAGTCCGCCCTAAGCAAAGTGTCCAATGGCAAAGAAAAGGAGAAAGTCCGCCCCTTGAACAAAAGAGAAATTTGGCTAAGGCATGGACAGAGCCAAGGTTAAAGTGGCCAAAGAGATGCTGAAGTCTGCCCCCTTTGAAAGAAGAATTTGTCTAAGCCAAGAAGTTAAAAGGCAACCAAAAGAAGGAAGTCCGCCTTGGATAGTTTCAAAGTGGCAACAAAATGTGGAAAGTCCGCCCAAAGTGAAATGAGAAATGGCCATGTCAAAGCTAAAGTCCGCCATGTTTAGGAAGAAAACAAAATTAAAAGTTGCCTAAGTCTAAACCTTTGGAAAATTAAAATATGCATGGCACTTAGAAAATATGTCCAAGTATCAAAGTGACTAAGGAAAATCTTCGCCATGGCTAGGAAAATGGTGGAAAAATCAAGCAAATGCACAAAATAAAATTGGACTTGGCAAGGAAAAAATTAAGCAAATGGCTAAATAAAATCAGACATGGCGAAAGAATTTTGGACAAGAGGCAATTTTTGGACAAAAAAAAAAAATATTGGACATGGCTAGGAAAAAATTGGACATGGCTAGAAGAATTATGGCAGAGGTCATAGCAAGAAAATTTGAGAAGATGAAAATTCGCCTAAGGCATTGGCAAGGAAATTTTCAAAAAATCAAAAATTATTGGCCAATAAAACGAACGGGTTGGAATGGACACATAAAATAATTATTTTAATTATTTTAATCATTTATGTTCCAACACCAAAAAAGAGATAAGTCTTGAAGATTTCGAAATTGGAAAGAAAGATAAAGATCTTTGTTAAACTGGAAATGAAATTAGAAACTTTCCCGGACGAGTTTATTGAGAATAGAACTTGCCATACGAAAGCAAAGTGAAAGATGAGTTCGAACTTGATTCAAAGGAAACATTGCAAATTTACTAAAATGATCGACCCTCTCACTTCTATAAGTGATTTCGTTTTTCATTTGTGCAATCACTCGATTTTGAGAAGAAAAGTGGTGAGAGGAAAATTGTTTAAGGCAAAAGGTTGAAGAAATTCGCAGCAAAGTGAAAGAAATATTCTGTTATCAGCTTGCATTGTGATCGTGATCACGTCTCCAAGAAGTCACAAGGCAGATTTTTCTTGTCCATTTCATGTTAACATGAAGCTTCACCATTTTTTTTCTTTCCAGCTTGTTATTTTTCGCGAAGTCTAATCTGATTACCAGCTGGAATGTTCTTTCAAACTGATTTTAATGTCGAATTCTGATTTTCCTTTCTTCCTTCTCTTGCAGATCTATTTTTCGAAGCAGCCAAGATGAAATTTGCAAGCAAAGGTGTCCAAACACAATCGAAAATCAAGTCAAAGTGGGAGCACGTTCTAGACACAGATCTTGGCCACGTAGATCTCGAAGACTTCCGAAAGAGAATGTACGGGACTGACGGACGTCTGCCTACACCAATCGCCATGAGGATGATGCGTAACGGAATCGTCCATGCAGCTGGATTTCCACCAGCAAAAGAATGTCCTGAGCTGATGGCAGAATGCGCACTACATTACAATGCGCAAGACAGACAGATAGAAGCTCCTGACGGAAGGGTCCTTGCCTACTTGTCCGAGCCAGCAATCCAGGAGACTTTTGGCATTCCAGTGTACAACCGAACATCATATCGCACCAAGCAAGATGCACTCAAACTTTATCAAAGTCAGAAGGATCTCTGTGCATCCAACATAAACAAGAATTGGTTATTAAAACCAAAGCCTACTGCAAGCAAGATGCCGAAAAAATTGATTAGAACCCACTTCAAAGAGGAATATGGTGATATTGTTCTGCTACTTAACAGAATGGTAGGCAGTGCCCACGGTGCTCCTTTCGAAGATTGGATGTACTATTTTATTGATGAGATAATCACTGGAGTCAAAATGTTCAATTGGTCCAGGATGATTAGCGACAGCTTGCACGAACAGTTGGTCAACTTTGAGCAGACCAAAATTTTCCACATGAGCTCATACATTGTATATTCACTCGCAAGATACTATAAGTATCCTGGCTTGACATGCAAAGGCGTGGTCGGCAATGGCGAGGGGAAATTGAAAGTCTACGATTGCTATCCGCAGCTGCAGCTGAAAGAGAAGTCCCACTTCCGGAGAGCTCATGATGCATTTTTGATGTATATCACCCGGCTTCTTCAAGGCGGAACTCACCAAAGACTCTCGCATGAAGCCAAGAGCCTGATCAGCCGGTATGGATTCTGGTTTATTCAATATCCTAAGTTCACCTACATCAGAATCCAAGGATTTTCCGGAAATCCTTATAGGCTGCCTGTCTATCCGACTAACAGGATGGTATTGCTGGAAGTGCTAAGGCAACTAGAAACATATCAGAACATCCAAAGGCCTAAGCAGAAAGCTGCTGTCACCTTCCCCTTTTTCATCGGCAACATGGAGGAGTCATGCCCGACAGCACAAGCAGCAGAGGTTGCTCGACTGGAGATTCAGCAATATCCATTCATCTCATACAAATCCAGGAACAACTTCGATCCGCTCCATCACATCAAAACTGTGGACGGAGAAAGGTATAAACATCGGGTTGACTTAGAGGACTTCTGGGCCAACGCAGCCGATGAATATGACGTAAGGAGAAGGTTATGGTCAAGGCTGCCTTTAAGCATGATAAGGGCGACAGAGCTCTTCAAAATACTTGACCAACTGCAAGAGGATGGAATGTATGTGCAGCCAGGCTTCATGGAAAATGAGCCACTACCGCCTATAAAATGGTTTGAGCCTGAGATGGGTGATCTATCCACTTTGATGCGCCCTGTTTTCAAGTACTCTCAGTGGTGGATAGATCGTCAAGTAGAGGTACTAAAACAGAGAAATGTGCAATTTACCTATGAGTTGATGGGAGACACAGAGTCATGTTCTTCAAACGCCGGTGCATCTCGTGGAGATGGACCAATAGATGCTGCCAACTCGAAGAAGAGGAAAGAAGCCGATAAAACTGCAAGGCAAGACAAGGGTAAAGAGATAGATGAAGGGCCTACGCGGAAGAAACACAAGTCCAGACCCCTCCAGTCGGCCACTTCTAGGAACATAGAAGAAATGCTTGCCTTGGATAAAGAATCTTTGGAGAATGCCAGGATCCCTTCTCCAGTTGAAAATATAGAGCCAATCCAAGTAGAAGATGATGATCAACCCTCTCCAGCAAGCACATAAATCTTAGGATCGGATAACGACACAGACATCGAGGATAGAGAATTCGAGGAAGGAATGATTTCCGCCCTCAAAGGCATTCAAGAGGACCCATCCGTCTAGGAGATCCAGGATATGCAGTTGGTCCAAGAAATTCAAAGTATGCCGGAAATTCAAGAAGATCAGGAAGTGCAGGGCATACAGGACGACCAAGAACAACAAGACGTAATTGAGCGGCCAACAGTTCCAGAATGGCTGAGGGAAAGATTGAAAAGAAAAGCGCCAGTGGAGGTCCTTGAGGAGGACAATGACACAGATTTTCTGGCCAGATTAGAGCAAACTGCCCCAAGGAAGAAGGCCAAAAAGTTCTCTACCATCCAGAGAGATGAAGCTGGAAATCGCACGGTGCAAATTGCAGTGCCTGCAGCCGACAAGTTTCAAGACGAGATTGCCCCTGAGGAATATGCTATCACAACTGTCGACATGGGTCCAACATCAAAAGGGCAGGAAGTCGAAGACTTGGATAATTCCGTGGCCACCATCAAGGCCAGGTTAGAAAAGGAAGTTGCCAAGAAGAAAGAGTACAAGAAAGAAATCCAGCGCCTAAAGGACTACATCCCACACTTGACAAAGCCACTAAACGAAGGTGAACAGGTGGCGCCTTTACCTCCAAATGCTTCACAAGAACCAAGTGCAAACTTCGAAGAGGAATTGACAACAGCGAGGGAGGCTAAAGACTGGATGATTGGAAGGAAAGAAGAGGCGTTGATATTTGCAGAAAAGTTGGCACAAATAAATGAGCAGGCTTCCTTCATGCTTTCACGAGTTGCAGATCTTGCAGAGTCATGGAGTAGCCTCGAGGATATTCAGAGCAGGATCATCCCATACATTCGGGAACTGAAGGGCATCTCAAAGCAAAGATTGGTTGAAGACAAGGTTATTGAAGCTGGAGCAGCGTATGACTTCAATGGATGGTATTTTGCTTTGATCTCAAGGAGAGGAGTTCTCGAAAAGGTGAAGCAGGATAGTGGTAGAGTTGAAGAACAAGTAAAGGAAATTCAAAGAAAAATCTATGAGATGGCTGCAGATATGCTAGACAAGGAGGTTGTCGGAAGGAAACACTTGCGGCCAAGGAGTTTGAAAGAGCAAGTACAAAAAGTTTTCTCCACCACTGGGCCAATCATGAAAGAAGGATTCACCAAAGTGTTCGAATTCATGGCCATCAGAAGTTCTTTCTTGCTGCAGGAGCCAGCATGGGCGACTATGTTTGCAGAATGTGCCGAGAACTTGGATTTGCTGGAGTACAACATCAGCGTGCTGCCCGACATTGCCATGGAGGAGGTCGACCTGATAGTGTCTAGGTTCGCCGAACGTGAGGCTGCACAAGTGGATAAGGATGACACTCCAGTTATCTAGTGTTCTCTTCAGTTAACTGATTGTGGTTTTGGAAACCCTAATTAGGGTTTAGTTCTGTTTAATCTTGGCCATTGATCTTGGATCAATCTCGGCCGTTCTTTGTAATCTTGAAAAACTATATAAACCCCCCCCTCACTCTCTCATTCTCATTAGAAAATTCATTAGAAGATTAGAAGGTAGAGATATAGAGAATAGAGATTAAGAGTTAGAGCAGATTTGAGATAGTTAGAAATAAAGAGAGAGTTCTTATGAGATTGTTGTGAAAAGCTACTTTGATAATGAAGTTCAAATGCATGAGGTGCTTTGAGTACTTGATTGTTGAATAGTTGCATGGTCGCATGTTTTCTTTCTCACTTAGCAGATTTGAATTAAAATGTATGTTAGAAGAATGATTGATTGATAACGGAGATTAGTGAAACCGAGCTCATACTTTCTTTGGGTGGATGATTTCACTCAATGTGCAAAGTTAGACTGAGCTTTACTATGGATGCTTAACTTCTGTTTTAATAATTGTTGTTCGATCTGATGGCAATTATTTATCACGTGAAAATCACAAGCACATTCCTAGAAGATTGCACTTGCTCTGCGTAGTTGTCGTTGAATGTGGCGAAACAGAGTATAGTTTATTGGGTTTCACTTAGTCTTCGTCTTCTCTTGATTTCTTAGGAGTAGCATAAAAGTCTCTAAACCCTAAATCTTTTTTCATTTTTTTTATATAAATCAAAAAACCCAAAATGGTACTACATTTATGTCTCCACTTCTTCGAATAACTTGCAAAATCTTACTTGTGCCCACAGCAAATCACATCCATACCACAGAGCCTATCCGCGTTCATCTTAAACATTGGAATTACCCTATGACCTCACTCGCAATCTTAGCATAGGAAGTAGTTTTTCAAGAGAGAATAGAGCGTCTGTGACACTTTGTTCTAAAATGTTTTGTGTGTCATAAAAACGCAATCAACAGGTAGCTTAGTATAGATTGATAGGATAGTTTGAAGAAGAGGGAAAGTTTTTCCTTTGAAAACTTTGGAAGAAATTTTTGTGAACACTCTCT
This sequence comes from Sequoia sempervirens, assembly GCA_007258455.2. Lineage (NCBI taxonomy): Eukaryota > Viridiplantae > Streptophyta > Pinopsida > Cupressales > Cupressaceae > Sequoia > Sequoia sempervirens. Next base: position 11,627 of record VDFB02088676.1, on the reverse strand, counting down.
CAATAAAAGAGTTTTCATTGATGGTGAATTTCGTCTTTTGTTGTGAGTAGCTAGCAAGGTTTCTTCGTCCTTCTGATTCGAATAGTAGCTTAAAGTAGAATAACTTTCATTTCATGCAAGTTGATAGTAATAATGGAATGTGGTGTTTGATCTAAGCAAGCTTCGCTTATCCATACCACTAGCGGGCTTACTGATGGTGTGTTCGCCTTGTGTGGTGAACTGGAAACATTGTGGGCCTAACTTCAATCACAGTTTGAATGATGGTATGCGTCGTTGTGATGGTATCTTCATGTCAAGTGGTGGTTTGAATATCTTTAGTCACCTTCCTTGAAGATTGCGCCGACTCCGTGGAAGCTGTCCGACGCGAGGCAAAGCGAATTCCGGTTGAAGTTTGCTGAAGTTGAGCTCCATATCCCGCACTTAGAATAAATTTAGACTCTCTAAACCTGACAACCCTTTTAAATTCAGTATTTCCTGTTTAGTATAGGAAACCTGTGCTTCATTGATAAATCCGTCGAATTGTGAAAACCCCTTCCTTTGCTGTTGAACAATTCCGTAAGTCCCCTTGAAATACCAGCAAATCACATCGAGCCAACTGAGACTATTTGCACTAAGGGAACCTTGGAGTTGAACGCACTAACTTTCTCGCAATCTTAGCGTGCTGGATACTTTGATCAAGAGAGAATAGGGTAGCCGTTGGCGACTTTATTTTGCGTTGGTGCGGTCACAGAAAACACATCAACAGATCCCAGGGTCAAAAATGAAGAACACCATTCTGCGAGCTTTCCACGATATACCTACAGCAGGGCATCTCGGGTACTTTAAGACATACAGACAGGTTCGGGAGAGATTTACATGGAAGGGTCTTAAGGCAGATGTTCTTCAGTATGTGCGTGAGTGCCCTGTTTGTCAGCAGAACAAGTAGGAGAGCACGTATCCGGCAGGGTTGTTGCAGCCACTTCCGATTCCTGACAGGAAGTGGGAATGCCTGTCGATGGATTTTATTACGGGCTTGCCTAAAGCCCAAGGATGTGATTGCATATATGTAGTTGTGGATCGGCTGACAAAGTATGCCCACTTCTTTCCGATCACCACTACTTACACAGCTACACAGGTAGCAGAGGTATTTTTCTGTGAGGTTTTTAGATTACATGGGTTGCCTCAGAGCATAGTTAGTGATAGGGATAGTCGGTTCCTGAGTCATTTCTGGCAGGAGGTGTTCAGACTTTGTGGAACCGAGCTTACACCGAGCACCAGTTACCACCCGCAGACTGATGGTCAGACGGAGATAGTGAACAAATGGGTGGAAGGCTACCTCAGGAATTACATAGCAGGGTAGCAAAAGGCGTGGGTTAAGTGGATATACTTATGTGAGTATTGTTACAATACCACTTACCACATGACCATTCAGATGTCCCCATTCATGGCGTTGTATGGGTATGAGGTGCCTAGTTTTCTTGATTTGCTACTGAGTGACAGTAGAGTGCCGAGTGTGGGAAACTTATTGCAGGAGAGCCAGGACATTATGAGGGCTCTTAAGGAGAATATTGCTAAGGCACAAAACCAGCAAAAGCAGTATGCAGATCAGAAGAGGACCGAGAGATCATTTGAGGTGGGAGACATGGTATATCTAATGCTGCAGCCCTAACGACAGTCTACTCTTAGGAAGAGTGGATCCAAGAAGCTCAAGCCACGGTACTATGGTCCTTTCAGGATTGTTAGGCGTGTTGGAGAGGTGGCTTATGAGCTAGAGCTTCCAACAGATAGTAAGGTCCACAATGTTTTTCATGTGTTACGCCTCAAGAAGGCGTTAGGACATCGTGTGGTACCTTCAGCAGTATTGCCTCCCTTAGATGATGAGGGAAAGTTGATTTTAGTACCTGAGTCTATTCTGGAGTATAGAGAGAGACAGCTACGCTGGAGGACTATCAGGGAATATCTAGTCAAGTGGAGAGATTTTCTAGTGGAGGATGCTACGTGGGAGAGTGAGGAGATTTTGCAGCATCCTGAGTTGAGATTGCTTGAGAACAAGCAATTTTAGGAGGGGCAGACTGTAATGTCCCCTTCCAGTTGACATCTCTCAGTACGTGAGATTAGCCTATTATGTGGCCCTCGTAGGCTAATATGGGGGATAAAGGGTCTTGTTGAGGCATAGTTTGGCTTCAGTTGTCAGAATTATTCAGTTTGGCTTTCGTTTGGGGTCTTTTGGGCATCATTTGTTGACTTACTATTTTTAGTAAGTAGAGTCACTCAGTGGAGCACCCCTGTTATTTTTAGCAGTATGGTCTGGTCATATACAGGTTCAGTCACTTATCATCCAGCTTCAGACGGCTTGTCATTTGGACTTATATCGAGGGAGATATTAATATTTATTTGCCAAAATAAATATTAATTTAATTAAAGTTTATATTATTAAGTTATAATGTAATTTTATATTATGACTTAAGTGATTTTAATGAAGGGGTCGACCATCATGAAGAAGGGGCCATATTTCAATTAATTATTATAATTAATTGGGCATCCAAACTATGGGAAAATTAAAAGTGAAATTCAAAGTTTATTTAAATGATGCTTTTTGAAGGAAATCGACTTGTTGAGGAGATATAAGTTTTTCTTTTGAAGAAATTCATCATTATGCATATGAGAATCGATTTTAGCCATTTCCTTCTTCAGAGAACGAAGCCAAGGGTTTTTTGTTTTCTTTTGCATTGGAGAACGAGCCATCTTCAGTGTATTGCAGTTCAGAGGCTGTGAAATACCAGCTGATTTATTGCCTGCCAGTTGAATAGCTTCATTCAGAAGTTATTATAGAGCCTATTGTGAGGGTTTGATTCAGTATTCGTCAAGGGAAAGGTGAAATCTTGAGCGGCTGGGTTAATGCTTTATCTGGCATAGTATTCAAGGTTGTACGGATTTTGTACTTGCTGGTACAGGCCGTACTTTTGCTGCAGCAAAGGCCGTACTTCTTCTCCAGAGCAAATCGCCTTGCTTTTTCATCATCTGGCTTCTCTAGCTTGGGCGCCTAGGTCTTTAGTAGCATCTGCAATGCAAATTTGTTGGGGAAGGACTGCCTTTTGGATTGGCTGTACCATTTCATGCTTCCTACAGGCGGCTGCAATCAAGTTTTCAAATATTAAATATTGCTTTGCCTTTTAGTCTGCATATTTGAGACTCATCATTGTAATCGTCTTGAAAGAATAATAAATCTATGTGCTACCGAGTTAGGAGTTATTTGCTTCAGTATTTACTTTCCTATAATTATTAAGATTTTAAGAAGCATTTATTGCAAAATTGCACCATTCATTTTATTGCACAAAAATCATCAAAAAGAATACAAACAACAAAACACAAAAAAATCAGTTTGAGCATCAGGGGTTGAAGTTGAACCAGCAGGGTTCATCACACATATAATAAACTATCAATCATGGACCTGTATAGACTTTGATTAGCCTCGGTAGATTCATCATCCTTAATTTGCATCCTATAACCATGGGAGTGCTTACTGAATTGTAGTCCTCCATCTTGAATTTCTTCAACATCTCCTTAATGTTTTTGGTTTGTGAAATAATCATCCCCTTATTGGATTGAGAACTTTGCAACCCAAAGAAGGACAACTCACCAAGCATTGACATCTCAAACTCCTTTTGCATGTTCATGGCAAACTCTTGGCACATCTTGTCACTGCTACCTCCAAAAGTGATATCATCCACATAGACCACAACAATCAAATTGTCATCTCCAAAAATGATATACAAATTGCTATCCACAATACCTCTTCTGAAACCTTGCTGCTATAGATACTTGTCTAGTCTTGAGTACCAAGCCTTGGGTGCTTGTTTTAGCCCATAAAGCGCCTTCTTTAGCTTGCAAACATAGTCTTGATTTTCTAATAGAATGAACTCATCAGGTTGTTCAATATATATCTCTTCCTCCAAGTTTCCATTTAGAAAAGCTGACTTTACATCCATTTGGTAAGCTTTGAAATTCTTAAAACTGGCAAGGGCTAAAAACATCCTTATACCCTCAAGATGAGCAAGAAGGGCAAATGTTTCTTCAAAATCAATCCCGTCAACTTGAGCATAATCCTTGCATACAAGCCGTGCTTTGTTCCTGACAACTTGCCATCCTCATTCAATTTGTTTTTGAAAACCCATATAGTGCCAATGTTGTGGAAGAATTTGGGTACATAGTTGAACTACAACTTAGCACATCTTTGTAGATAGATGGTAAACAAAGGTTGCCAATCAAAACCTTGACAACTTACAAAGATGTTTGGTGGGAAATAAGCCCATGCAATGGGACTCCATGTTTTCTAATCCAAATATATAACAAGATTGTTTTCAACATATTTATATAAACAAACATTGTTATGTTTATATAAAATTACAATTATTATTTAATAACCCCTCATAATGACTAAATTGGAAACCACCCAAGTTTGTTCCAAAATTTGAAAAAAAAATAGGACCAAGAGGTTTAGTCATTATATACCAACAAATTGCTTATGAGATGTGTAGTAATGAAGAGAAATTTCTTCAAGACCAACTAGTTGTTGACTATATTGATGATGAATCTGAATGTGTTTGGTGTGAGCATGATGTATTGGATTCTTCACCAACTTTAATATGCCTTGATTATTATAGAAAAGTATAGTAGGTGTATGCAAAGGGAGTTGAAAATCAGAAAAAAATCGATGTAGTCCAATTATTTGACAAATGGGACTATTGATTTCTTTGTAATTTGCTTTGTAAGTGTTGGAGCTTACTCGACCTTGAAGCAACTTTGAATTGATGGAAAAGATGTACCTAGTAGTAGATTGTTGAGTATCCACCAATTTTGCCTAATTAAATTTTGTGTATCTTGTCGATCCCAAATATGTTGTCCTTTGAGATAGTATGGTAGTCATGAGTTCCTTTGACATATCACAAAACTCGCTTTGTTGCTATCCAATGAAAGAGCTCTAATTCTGTCAAAAACTGAGAAAGTTAGCTAATAAGAAAGTTGAGATCTGGTTAGGTGCATGATAGATATATTAGGCTGCCCACCAATGGTCTATGTGAAGATTCATTGACCAAGGATGAATCATTGTTGGTTGACAACTTTAGCTTGACCTCCATAGGTGTCAAAAAAGGATTGTGTAATGTCCCCATTTTCAGGTTCTTTTGCATTGTAGTTGTTGCTGAATTTCTGGGTTTGTGTTAGCATGTTCAGAGGGGTAATTTGATGTTACTAGTGAGTTCAAATGGTTTTAAGGAGTGATATGACACTTTAAGATGTTATTTCCGGCTTTTGGTTTGGGCTCCAAGATTCTTGGAGGGAGCGCCCATTTTTAGTAAGTCACCCATTCGGGTCCGTTTATCATCTTTTATCATCAGGATCACTCCTACACAATTAGATTTCAATCCAATGCTTTTTGGCCATTTCCACTAATTGGGTGTAATATTGAGCTATATTTAATTATTTTCACTAAGGTTGCCTTTTTAATTAAATACATTTATTGGGCACCTCAGTGCTATAGCTCGTTGGAAAGAGGATGAAAAGTTTTAAATGGTGGGATGCTTAAAAGTGACTTTAAGTGTCGGAAATGTTTTAAAAGTAAATTAAATCACTTTTTGGAGTTAAAAAGGCTTAATAAATTAATAAAGTGATTTTAAAAGGGAGTTTCTGGAAAGCCGTAGAAAGCTTATAAAAAGGGCAATTGAGAGCTCATTTGGGGGTTGAAGTTTATTATCTCTTTGTTTGAAAATCCTTGTGGTTTTGGAGACCAGACTTGGTTCATCTCAGCCTTCTTGAGGATGAAAACCCTCTTGGAGAAGATTGGCTTCGGTGGTGAAAGATCTACCCTAGCTAATGTTTGTTGGAGATATCGATCAAAATTGGTGAAGTCTTGGGCCAAGACCAATTTTTGGTTATGGTGAAATGGAAGGAAATATGTTATGATTTATTACTGAAACTAGTCCAGCCGTACCGTGTTGGTGTAACAACTAACACCTCTGGAGTAAGAGTTGCTACGAACAGCCTATGTACACTACGCAATGAGTGCTCTTCAAATTAGGAGGGGAAGCTCCCTCGTTGTGCTTTACAAAAATACCTGCAAAGGGAAATAAACTAAACTAATTCCTGTCTTTTTGTTTCAGCTGTAGAGGTACAAGGCTTTCTTGAAAACTATATACGTTGCAGCTGAGAATTTTCTCTGGTTTCGCAAATTCACTAACTACAACTAAACTTAATAACTTAAATTCTATCCAGTTCCCTCAAGAAAACAGAGCATGAGAAACGGAGCAAGGTTATGACTATCAGACGATAAACGTGTTTAGACTCTCTACTTGAAGGCAAGGTGGGCAACTATTATCTCAATCTGAACAAGTTTATTGGGCACAAAACAGATTTAAGAATTTACCATGATAATCTTATGAAACCCTATGTGGCATAACACTTGATCATAATAGTAAAGACTCGCAAAACAGATTTATCATCACAATCTTATGAAACCCTATGTGGCATAACACTCGATTAAAATGATAAAAGATTCACAAAACAGATTTATCATTACAATTGCATGAAACCCTATGTGGCATAACAATTAACTGTAATGGTAAAGATGCACAAAACAGATTTTATCTAAACTACGGAAAGAATCCACTATCACAATCGCATGAAACCCTATGTGGCATAACAATTAACTGTAATAGCAAAGACGCATGAACAAATACCAAAAGAGCAATATTGAGGGCAAGGTAGGCGCAGCATATATTTCTCTCTCAAGCAAAAGTTAATTACAAATGAGCAAAAGCTCTTATTTATATACATCAAGGTGTAGGGAACCCTAAAATCACCTTGTGTGAACTACAGTCTCACAAATGCATGCAAGATTAATTATTAAACCCTAATGAAGTAAACTATACAGTTAACTGGAAAGCTACCATTAGTTAACTGGTACAAATAACCTAAATGGACCATGTGCAAGCATGCACGTCCTTATTTAAAGCAAAGTTAGCTGGACACTACCTTCAGTTAAGCTGGAAACCCTAACCCTAACTCCTGTGTTGATAATTCCAAGGACGAGATAAGCATGTGTTAAGTCAGCAAGTAAACTCAAGACTGAAAGTCGAGTTAAGCTGCTGTTGAGGACTCAACCCTCAGAAATTAACTGCAGGTTCCAACTGGCAGATCACTCCATGTCAACTCGGTCTAACACTTGACCAAGAACTCATCGATCTCTCTGTCATCTGGTACTTTGACGCTGCTCAAAACAACAGTCTGTTTCTTTAGTTCTCTGCCACTTTCCGTAATTGTGTGCATACCATCTTTACATTCTTCAGTCGCCCTTCTGAAACTGGCTGCAATCACTGAAATATTTTCTAATTTAGGCGCCATAGGTTCACCTTCAAGGTTGTCACGAATCAGCTTCTCGAACTCTGCTTGAACTTTGTCCAACTCAACATACGTGCCATCTTCCAGAAGATAATGACACGGAATCTGAACAACGAAACCGCTGACAAGTGCAAGTACTCCAACCACATCATCTTTGAGTGAAAACAACTTAGTAGAGATCTTCTCACATATTTCCATTCTGAGAAGGTGCTGCTCTCTCCAAGTAAAGACTTTCTCCTGATCCTCATCAATCTCCAAGGCATCGTATGCAACTGACAACTGAGATACTAGAACACGATCTTTTGCCAAATTCTCTGCAACCGCAATCTCAAGTGACTGAACACCCTGACGAACCTTATGCGCATCACTTCTCAACTGATACAAATCTGCAAGAAGACGCCGACCAGCAGCAACTAAACTATCAATCCAATTGTCCAAAAGTCTGCCATGACTGACTAACTGATCCAGTCTTCGTTGTTCTGCAGGTGTACTTTGAGGAAGAACAGATGCTCTACTCGGATTTCCGTGAACAAGATCAGAAATGTACTGGCGAAGTTGACTATTTTCAGCCTTGAGCAAGGCCTTGTCTTCTCCATCCTTTGTGATTTGCTCTTCAAGATTATTAGTGACGATCTTAAGAAGAGTAACATCTATCTCTCTAGTGGTCCTGCCAAGATTAGCCTTAGTAAATGTAAAGTCACCAACTTCGACTTCATCTAAGCTTTTACCCTCTGGAGGAACGGCAACTTCAATAACAATCTCTGATTCTGGAGTCTTCTCGATATGCACCTGTTTCTTGATCTTCTTGTTCGACCTTCTCTGATAAGGTTCACCGAACTCAGATAAATCAAGGTTGTATGAAGGTTCACGCCTCTGTCTTCCCAAAGACTTCTCAAGCCAACAAGATTGAACGATATTTTCAATTCTAGGAGAGACTGTCCCTGATGTATCAACCTGTGGTGGTTCAGTTGTCTCCGATCCTGCTTGAATTGGTGTCTTAGGCTGAGAATCTATGTCAATAGGTTATATGTGAGGCGAACTAGGAGGTGAAACGTGAGGCTCAGCCTGAATAACTGTCTCTACTGGAACCTCAGGAACACGCTCAACCTATTTCTGCTTCCTCTTACCAGTAGCTCTTTTCCCCGTGTTTCCACTGAGTTTAACCCCTTCAGGAGGTATTATAATGGCTTTGACTCTGGGTCTTGCTCTAGAAGTAGAAGGCAACGAAGAGAAATCCTTTGGCGGCTCTGCTACAGGAACTGACTTTCGCGTCCGTTTGCTCTCCAAGAACAACCTACTAGTCTTGATAACTGATCTGGAAACCTCTTCAATAGAAATATTCTCCTTGGCATACCAATCAGGTGAGCGAAGTGGCTGCCAAGCAACTTGATCCTTGACATATGAATTGAGAAGAACTTCTCCATCATCATCTGATAGACCATCAACATCTTCTGATAGGTAATCAGAGAGCTGACCGATAGTGAGTCTACAATAGTGACGACGCCGAACCTCAATTCATCTTCACGAATTAGCCCGAAATCTTCAAGTCGGGCTTATGTGCAATCCCTCGATTCTAACCGATCTGCATAATGACCGAGAGGATCATAGGAATGCCTCTTAGTATAAGTCTTGAGTTTGAACCTTTCTATCTCGGTAGACATAAACCTGGCATCTGTTGCGCATTGCATGTGAAAATTCCCAATGTGAATGGAAAATTACTGCTGATCTTATGCGACTACGAAGAAAGAAATGAACGTGCTGCATCTGCTGAGGAACTCCATGAAAATGAGATTATCTGAAGGGTACCTTGGTAACATCAGGGGCTCTCCAACATATCCATAAACCCGGATGTATGTGAAAGTAGGGAACTGGATAAACCAATCCGCCCAAGTCTCCATTGCTGATTTGGCCTCGGCAGAAATACGAATGTGCATTTCGTCATCAAGATCTCTAACGGTTCTCATAGAAAAGTGATCATTCACTGCTCGGAAATCTTGCTCGGATTGAGAAAACTCCAGCTGAGGGTAATATTCGTGAACACGTTGAACACCGAGAGTGCCATTAGTTTTCAGATGCCTGAAGCTACCTTGAAATGCAACCAAGTAAACCAAGTAGGATATCATATGAAACTCATGATACTTGAGAAAGTTAGTAATTTGCTGATGTAAGCAATCACTAATCAACATAGCCTAGTCAAAATGCTCTGTGTCATCAAGAATTCTGGTAATCAGGTAAAACATCCAAGAACGGAAAGTGCTAGTGTCTGATTGACGAGTAACTCGGTTGAGTAAAGTTATCAAAACAACAACTTCCTCTTTGAATTCGCCACGACCAACCTTCTTAGGCATGTTAGTTTTCTGAACTGTCAGCCATTTCTGAGCCACCTTCCTCTGCGAACGTTGATGATCAGCATCCCATATTTTCTCACAATCCTCCAGAACCACAGTAAAGTTATCTGAACGAGGAGGAATAGCAAAACATTTTTCTATGTCCTTCGGTTTGAGACTGCAAACAACTCTCCCGTCAATTGATCTGATTTGTCGTGAAGACGAGTCATAATGCTTAATGCAAGCAAGTACGAACTCAAGATTGAAAATAGTAACAGGAATAGATGCCGCTGCCAGCAACCCAGAACGCTCAAGATTCCTCAACGAATTGCTGCTAACATTCTCCAAACTACTCAGATTCACCACTGGATAAACATGATTCAGGTCCGTATCTGACGTTTTGATGAAATTATGTGTAAGAGCCGATTTGGCTTTGTAATCAATGAGATTGAACTGCATTTTGAAAATGGCGACTTTTGACTGTAAAGTCGAATATACTTGAAGAATTTTCTGAAAACCTCTGGACAAGGCTAAAAATAACCTTTGACGAAAGAAATTTTCGAAGTCTTTCTGGAACATGGGTTTTGTGCACAACTGAATTCTGAACAAACCCAGATAGTTGAATTCTCGAAAAAATGTGTTTTAAGCCCACATGCAAAGAGATTCTCGGAAAAAAGCACAGAGCTCCAGAATGAAGACTACGGGGCGATTTTCTCGAAAAAAATCTAAGACGTGGGTCTTGCTGCAAACGCTGAAATATGAGAACCCAAATGATCAGATTCTGAATATGTGTTGAATTTCTTTGACATGTGAAGAAAGTACCTAAGGTGAGAAATAGAAGAAATAAGACAGAAGATAGAAAGTTTTGCTTGTCTGCTTCTGAAAAATCTGCCAACTTCTTCTCTGGAACTCGATGAAACCTGCATGCAAAGAGAAAATAAAGTCTAGAATCGCCTTCCTCTGAACAATCTGAACTCGTTGCTTCGAAGAACACTGAATTCGGACACCTGTAGCACCTTTAGCTTGCTGGTCGCTCAAGAAGAATATGAACTTCAGAGCAAAAGATGATGAAATAATGGACGCCATGGCTGAAATATATAGATTTTCATCTTTGAAAATTCGCACTAGGCAAGGAAACCATGAAAAGTGCGCTTGGCTTCTAATTGGACCTCATTTTAGTTAACTGGAACTCAGATAAGCTAATTAAAGCGCCATGCATTAGGGTTTTCCTTTCAAGTCTTTAGTTAACAATTTCATGTGACTTTGACTTCAGTTAGCACTTCATATTAAATTCGCCATCTTCAAACTTGCTTTAGATTCACAAACTTGAACTTGAGGCGACCCTTTTGATAACTAAAGTTAGCAATCTTGATTGAGATGAGAAATTCGCCATTTTCATGCAATAAACACTCTAAAAATAGAGACCCTTTCAATCTTCAGTTGGCCTTCAAGAAGTGCGCCAACTTCACACTTATGCTTCAATTTAATTCTAAAAATAACAACCCTTTTGGAACTTCAGTTGTCATTCCTTGTAAAGGGCGTAGCTTCACTAATTAATGCTTCATAAAAAATATCTAAACATGGTGACCCTTTTGAGAACTGAAGTTAACAACTTCATGCGCCATACTTCACAAATTCATGCTTCATCACTAATGCCGTCCCTTTTAGAACTTCAGTTGACACTCAATGAAGCGCCATCTTCACTAAAACTTCACAATTGCAACCAAATTCGCCATGCATGTGAACTCCAGTTGACATTCACTGATAATCTTCAGTTAAGTGGACATGCAATCAAGTTAACTCAACATGCAAGATAGTTAACTGAACATGCAAACTAGTTAACTCGACATGCAAACTGAAAGATCACTCCACATGCCAATTTATGAACTGAAGATGACAACCCAGAAAATGTTTAGTCTAACTGCA
>VDFB02088675.1:0-11265 GCA_007258455.2 Sequoia sempervirens | reverse complement strand
ATAAAGTCTAGTGGAGGACATGCCTGGATCTTGGTAGAAACTGACTATTTCACAAAATGGGTGGAAGAAATCCCAAATAGAAGGGCTACCAACAAGGTGGTGATTGATTTTCTAATAAGTAACATACTGAGCAGATTTGGTGTCCTTGAGAGAATTGTCTCAGAAAATGCCATGTGTTTCAGGTTAGAAGAGTTTAAGGATTTTTTCGATTAGCATGGCATTGAAATGTCATATGCTGCTCCTTATCGTCCTCAAGGGAATGGACAAGCTGAATCTAGCAATAAGAGCTTGATAAAGATCTTCAGAAGGGTCTTGAATAAAAATAAGAAAGCATGGGATTCAAAGTTGCAATTGGCCTTGTGGGCAGATAGGTGCACATTCAAGAAGGACTTGGGACACTCCCCTTTCAATATAGTGTATGGTTTAGAGGCCATAATCCCTAATAACAATTTTCTAAAGATGTACAAGTTTGTGCAGGAATATGATTCAGACATCTGTAATGAGATGCATGATAGGATGAATCCGTTGATTGAGCTTGATGAGAAAAGTAGAGAGGCTCATGACAAGAATGAAAAATTGCAGCTGCAGATCAAATATTTGCATGACAAAAGAGCAACCCAGAGAAAGTTTGATGTGGGAAACATGGTTCTGATGTGGAATGCTAGATTAGAGGACCGAGGAAAAAATGGAAAATTTGACCCATTATGGTGTGGTCCTTATCTAGTTGCAGAGAAACATGGAAAAGATTCATATTTCCTTCAGTCTGTTGCAAGTGAATTTCTAGAACTGCCAGTGCATGGACAGTTCCTGAAACCCTATTTCATGTCAAATAGGCTGTGTTCCATGCACATTGTTTTGTCCTGTACATACGTCCCTTTTCTGGTCTGTTTTTGTTTTTGTTTTGCTGTGTCTGCTAACCTTGTCCAGTTTGCTCCTATTTTTGGTTTCCTTTTGTTCTGGTCTGCTCTCCCAATGTTCTGAGATCTTGGAATGCCTGCGAGGGGCATTCATCCCCAACTGGAGCCGCTGTTGGATCAGTTTTTTGTCTGTTTCCTTGGTCTTGGCTTGCTATCAGGGTTTCGGTGCTTAAACCCTAGTTAGGGTTTCCTTTTCCATCTTGGTCACTTGTTCTATTTCCATGGTGACTGGTCTGGTTGGTGTGCGTCTCACTTAAGTTCCTCCCCAAGCCTTGTCTCTCATTCGTCATCGACCCCTTGTTACCGCTTTCACCAGCCCCGCATTGCCTTTGCTGTGACCTTTAGCGCTTGGGATAACCTCTCAAAAACCCCGTGATGTCTCCCCAAGGTCTCTTTCTGTCAGCCTATGTTGGTTGAGGTCAGGAAGATGTTTCCCCAACTTTTTTGTGTCTCACCGATGGGCTTTTCCCATCGGTGTGTTGGTGTCCACTCGAAGTGAGGTCTTCCCAACTCCCCTTGGTCTCCCCAAAATCCTTTTGCCACCCCTCATGTAGTGCCATTGGTGTGAAGTCACATCAAGATTGCAATGTTATACCGACCGAAGGTGAATGGATGTGTTTCGACAAAGGTTGTGGCTATCGGGGTGGTGTCTCACCGAGTTCTGTATGTCTCCCCGACTTGTGCACATGGAACGTTTCGTAGGCATGAATCAGATGGTCGGGCTAACATTCAAAATGTCTCGGTGACAGATGCACTTTGGGATCCCATCGGCATAAGTTAAGATCTGCGGCAGGAGGTCTTGGCGAACACGATTTGTTACACTGACCGAAAACATAAAGGGTAATCTCTTCAGTAAGAGCTAGGGTTTTTGGCGAGAGGTCTCGGTGACTGACCTTCGGTCTCACCAATGGAACATAAAGGGTCTTTGTTGGCATAGGTTTTGAATGTCCCAGTGACACAGGTGAATGAAGACTTTCAGAAAGACATGGTGTGCTCTACAGGAGGTCTTCCTAATATCTTACTATTATAGCGATGTACAAAAGGAAAAGGTTTCAGTCGATGTGAGATCATTAATGTCTTGGCGATCTATTGTGAGCTCGAGATGTTTTGGCAAGATACAAAATGTTCTATGTGATGTCTCCCTGACCTCGGCTTGTCTCGCCAATTATGTTAACCCTTCGGTGTGACTTCCCTTCGGCCACGGTGGCTTCACCAAGATATCTGGCTGACTCGACCATGTCTCCCTGACCTTGTGGTGCATTTGGTGTCACATGCGGACTTCACTATGAGATTTTTCTAACTTTGTGAGGTCTTCCTGACTACGATGGGTGTTCGATGTGACGCCACCTCTTCGGCCTGACTTTCCCCGACTTCCTTGTGTTTGGCCGATATGCCCAATGACTTCGGTGTAACTATTTTTGTTGCCTAGAGGTCTTCCTAACACCGCTTTGTCTTGCCGACAGTGATTGCCTGCTTCAACGGCTAATGGAGATTTAAAAGGCAGCCATCTGATCATGGATGATCGACGGACCATATTCAATTTCACATGTTTCTAGGCTTTTTGTTATGTTGGCGCGCGAAGACCAGAATCCTGGAGCATTCATGGCAACAGATGGAAGGTTGTTGGATCTGCCGAGCTAGCATTCATGGTGACGCGGCTCTGGGATAAGGATGGCATGGCTCGAGTATGGGTGCCCATATTCAGTAGCGAATTTGGCATTGATTGCCTAGCTTCATTCATGCGGGAATGTCTTTCCTACAGTAACCCGACCAATGGCATTTATGAGACTAGGGAAGTAGTTGAAGAACATGGTGATTAGGGTTTGACATGGCATGTTGATGTGGCTCTGAGCTGGATGGCGATCCCTGGACTGCTTAAAAGGAATTTTTGAATCATTTGTAAGGGTCTTCACCTAGATATTGAAATTAGAACTAAAAAGAGCACTAAGTCACAGAGTCAGGTTTTTACTAGATTTTGAGGTCTAGGGTTACAGTCTGTAAATTGTAAGGTTCTTGGATGCATACCAGAACCCGAATGTATTTGTTTAGGTCTTTGAGTTTCTCCTTTGGATTGTACATTTGAATTGTTAATGAAACTAATCAAGGATCATTCCATTAGCCTTTGTAATACTTTCTTGCATTGTCTGTTTTGATAATAGCTCATGTTCAAGGAACAGGTTAAATTGCTTTCATCATCTCAGAAATTTATATGTATGATTGAAGGATTTGATAAGTAGTCTTTAAGATTTGATCACTAGCTGTGGGATTAATAAGATTAGTTTCACATAGGCTTTATTTTTCCAAGTAATCATTCCTTTTGTTTGCAGATTGTCTTGACTCCTAGCCCAATGGATATTGGCACTAATCTGATATATGCTATTTGTCTTTAGGATTTCAGTTATCTTGCTTAAGAAAATTCATTCAAGTTAATGTTTCTAGTCCCATGAATGATATATTTGTGTTGAGTTTCATTCTCTGTTAATTTTTCTTTCTTATCCAACAATTTTCCATCTCTTGGATGAGTGTGTACACTTTAACCATACCCGAGAATGCATCTACTTAGTTTTATTTGAAGTCTTGTAAGAGTATACATTGGTTGCTTACAAGAAATATCATAGTGTGATTAAGGAACACCCTCCTGGGTCTTGCAGAGCCCGAAGTGAAGGAGAATGCAACAACTAGGTATTGCATCTCCTTAGTTGGCCACCTATCTAGCAAGCATACAAGCATTGAGTGTGGCAAGCTCATAGGTGCTTGCTCAGACCTGCTGGTTAGTTGTGAAAACAACCAACACCTTGCTTTCAGAATTCATACATTTTTCATTTCCACTTGTTATCAATTGAACAACATTGTCTCTATATTCCTTAATTTTCATCAACTCAAGTAATGGAACAGACATTTTTACCTGGGATAACGCCTGAGCGAAATCAAAAGAAGAGCTCTCCACCTTTACGGTTTTCTTCAGTTCTGGCATATCTCCTTTGTTTTCTTCTTTATTAGGTTGGCCAGGCGTTTGTATCTATTTATTTAATTCCTTCACTTGCTCTTTTTGGACTAGCTTTTGTTCACTCTCGTCAAGCTGTCCCTTTTCTAGCCTTTTCACAATTCCTTGCGTTTCCTTCTGATCCTTCATAAAAATTCCCCCAGGAACACCCTCCATCTCATTTACTTTTATGTTTCTCAACCAGTATTTACTTCTTGCTTCTTCAACTACTACAATAGTTAGTCTTTCTATTTCTTCTTTGGTGAGTCTCTTGACACTACTCTAAGAAGGCACCTCAACTGAATGTGGCTCTGTATAATCTTCTTCAGAATCAGAAAGGATCTATTGTTCAGCCATATGGACATTATATTTCTGATTTGAAACATCATATTCATAACCTTCATCCTCAGAAGATGAATACTCCTTCTCAACATGGTAAAAGGTATTTGAATTCAAGTAAACCTTGTGATCTTCTCCACTATTCTCCAACAACATTCCCTCTTCTTGCATCCTTTGAGCTACAACACAATAGTCTGAAGAATGTGGCTGATTACAAACTTCACAGAAGTAATTATTAGTCACCATGTAATTTCCCTTTTTGCTCAATGGATCAGGAGTCTCCTTACTTATAGGCCTGACTGTTATAGGTTTCTCATCTTTCCAATCTATATTGTAAGTCATATCATGCAACCTTGGCCTTTCATTTATGTTCTCATTTCTGTATGTATTCTCTTGTCTGTACTGATAATTATTGCTTTGCTGAGGAGGCCTCGGGTTGTCTCTTTTATTGATTATACTAGCAGCCTTCCTATTGTTTTCAATTGTTAGTGCTATCTTCTGTGCTTCAGCCAAATCTCTTGGGAATCTACTTCTCAGTTCATACCCTATCTTAGGGTCAAATGCATTTAAATAAACACTTAATGCAACATAATCTGGCAACCTTGATCCAGGAGGTACTTTAGTATGCAACTTGTTGAATTTTCGGTTGAAATCATAAATTGAATCATTCTGATTTTTCTAAATTCTCATTAATTCATGAAGAGCTGCATCTGGAGCATTTTGATTCCCATATTGCTTTAAGAGTTTGTCTTGAAATACTTGGAGAGAATTAATTGAGAATGCTGGCAGGCTGTTGAACCAATCCCTAGCATCTTCAAGAAGTGACATCATGAAAAATTTCATGTGTAAATCTTCATAAGGCATATCTATGTCTTGGATGAAAACATTAGAACTCCTTAAATGTTCTTCAACTGTGATCGCATTACTCCCTATAAATTTGGGCACCATATTCCTCCAACTTCCATCCATAGGGTAAGGATATAACTGAAAACCAACTAAATCAAACTGTTTGATCATGGTTGTATGTTGGTGAGGGGGAGGAATAGGCGGATACTGATACTGATGCATGTGATTATTATACTGTGCATTATGTTGTGGGATATAATGTTGACGAGGAGGTGGATACATACCTGTATGCTATGTGGGAATGTGAGGTGGATGATTTGGCTGCTTGTAGTGATTTCTTATTTGATTATGAGGAGCATTTTGTTGATTGGAGAGCCATGCGTCATGATCACCCTACTTGTGAGGCGAGACATACTTTGGGCCACCAACCATCTGATCAGTAATTTGGGATTTCTGCAATTTAACCTCTAGTTCCTTTATCTTCTTCTCTTTTAGTTCTAATTGTGCTTTTACTTCATCATAAATTGAGAGCTCATGGTTTCCTTTAGGAGTTTCGTGATTACCCTCCATCCTCTGATTATATTCATGTTGAATTTTGATCTGTTCAGCCTCTTGTTCAGCTCTAAACTCAGCTTGTTTCTTAGCTTCAAACTCAGCCTATTTCTAAGAATCGTGAAAAGGAAAAGGATTTCTTTGGTCTTCGGGAGTACAAAGTTCTGCACTTGAATCATCTCTCCATGTATCATCACAATTATATGTTTCACAATGTGCTCTTGGTGCTTTACCTTTGTCTGTTATGCACATGTCCTCATTTATTGCTTTTCCCTTATCAGCTCTTTCATTTTTATGTGTCCACTTACTGCTACCAGTAGGAGCTCCAGTACGACCTCCCCTGTATTGAGATCTTCTTCCATTCATGATGAACAGCTGCAAAATTTTTGTCAGAGTCGCCACTCACTTTTATCAAAAAATGAGAAAATATTTGATACATCTGGTTCCCAGTGGAGTCTGTGTGAGGTTTCTGACTCTATGATTAAGGCCTTGATTTTGATAGTCCCCAGCAGAGTCACCAATTTGTTAGCTCTCAAAAATGTAGGCTGAATGCCTCAAGAGGTTGCCAATCTCTTGATACGCTTAGGGTAATAGACAAGGTCAAGAGAACTCGACCTTCTACTCTTTAGGTGTTGCTAAACCTTGGGCGGGTGTACCTCTTTGAATTAAGCAAACTTATGATTATAACTCTTTCAGCAATTTGTTCACAGTGGCAAATGGAGGTGAACAAATGAAATCAAACTTGATAGCAATAGCAATCTTCTGATCTAAATCCTAAAAATGCTCAATTAACTGATATAAAGAGAAAAAATGAATCTTAATGATTAAACTGTAGAGACCAGTTCCTTGTTGGGTATGCGAAGTCAAATGAAATCAAGATGAGCAACACTCTCTGGAGAAAACTCAAATTATCTGGCATACATTCTGTTTACAACTTGTATAAACATGCAATATTGTAACTTCTAAGCTCTACTTAAACAATCTAGTTGAATCTCTCTGATTACTGTGATCAACTAAAAGGATTTAATCTTTGCTTGAAAGAACCAATTGATTAATCACACAGATACAACAAATGTGCATCGATAAACTAGACATAAATTTGTTATGATAATTTAAACAATCAGAAAGCATCAATCTTGGAGACAACTTAGCAGTATTTTCATTAAATTAAATATAGTTTCTAATCTGATAATTTTACTCTACTCTATCTACTTGCTGTGTATCGAATATCTAAATAACTCAGGCCCTTTTACAATTACAAAGTGCCTATTTATACATCAACATCAAGAAAATAAATCATAATGAAATTCCATGTCAACCCTCCATAGAATTTGGGCTCTAATCAAGTTGGCCAACAACGGTTATTTTAGCATTTTATATGTCGGCCAAAAGATTTGTATTTCTGTTGTTCATCAGTGAGACAGTCGGTGAGACATATCACTAACTATGCCAAAGGCAATTCAATTGCTAATCATCCCGTGTTCACTGTGCTCACATTCACCATGACCCATCGGAATCGCTGAGATGTCAGTTAGATCATTTTCTGCCTTATCGATATATGTCTTTGCCTCCTGTATGTCGCTATAGCATTCGGTTTGTCACAACGAAGCCATATAGTATCCTTTTGTTCCCCTTTTGTTTCATTGTAACACTGTTATATTGGGGAGACAACATATTGAACTCACTCTGTAAGGCCAAAAGTCCTTTATTACTTCCAAGTCACCAAGACACAAGAAGTCTTTCACCAAACTGCACTTTTCATTTCATCCGCTTCACTATAGCTCATAGATATTGGGGAGACCCTATGTCGACCACCTTGAGTTTCACCGAGAATCCTCATCTATTATGTATATTGCCATGACACAAGCACACTCACGCCAAAATGTATCCTTCAATTGCTTTCACCAAGACAAGGCAACATCGGGGAGAAATCCCACATAATTCATTGGGTATACCGAAAGTCACTTATTCATCTTGCATGTTGTTATAACCTTCAACCATAGAGGAGACATCATGTAGACAAGCCTTTGTTTTTATGAGAGCCCCCGTATCCCTTAATGTGTTATTCATTTGTTGAGACACTAGCAAGTTTCTCACCGAGATACCCTTTTGTTTCATTCACTATCGCTATAGCCTTCCGGTATCAGAGAAACATCTCACAAAGCAACCCAATGTGTTACTGAAAACCTCAACCATCCTTGAGTGTCGCTGAGACAATTCATTTTTTATGCCGACAAGGTCCCTCATTACTTTCCATTGGTGAGACCGAAGGTCACTCGCAGAGACCACATGCCAAAAATATTAACTCATACCGATATCGAATCCCTTTATGTTGTCGGTCGGTGTAACAACTCAACTTCGCCAAGACCTTTCATCGATAGCCAATTGAGAGAAACCTTTTGCTCCGTCGGTGAGACACACCTTCTTCGCCATGACACTTCACCAAAGCCACCATAGTCTCACCGAAAGTTTATTCGAAGAAAAATCATGTGTAAGGTCGGCGAGACCGAAGGTCACTCGCCATGACCTTACAACGATAGCTATGACTCATGCCGATATGCTCGTCCTTGGTCATTGAAACAACAAGAATGTCATGCCGATAGCCACCCACAGGAAGAAACCGGTCTCTGTAACAAAGAAAAGGTCTTGTTGAAACACCTGTAACAAATGAATGTTAACACACAAGCAACATGGGTCGGGGAGACCCAAACAGACTCATGCCGATTTGGACCAAAAGGTGGAAAACACAGACATGGATGAATTCCATGGGGAAAAAAGGGAAAAATGTGGGTAAAGCATCATGAAAATGAGGGAAAAGTGCCAAAGTTAAACATCACATGAAGACTCAGTGGGTATGAAAGATAGGCAAAAAATCAATAGATTTTAATAGTTCCAACAGTGGCTTCGTCTGGGGATGAATGATAGTAAAATCATTGCAAGGATCCAAATCTTTGGGTGAGTAGACCAGACACAAAAAGATTAACCAGAGAGCAGCAAAGGAAATGGAATGAATGGCAACAAAAATGAATGCAAAATGGGGATGAATGCAAAATGAAAGTGAAATGGAGATGGACAAAATCCTAAACTACTGTGCATGGAAAATAATTTTAAAGAGGATGAGCAAGAGTTGTCCATGCACTGGAAACCCTTAATCCTCTGTGTTGCTCAAGATAAGAAAAGCTTCAAGAATTGCCCATGAATAGGAAATTCCTGACCTTCACCAGCCATGTTCTATAGATAATATGAGTCTTCACCCTTCTTTCCAACAACAACAAAAGGTCCCAGCCACAAGGCATCAAACTTACCATGCTTGCCTTTCTCCTGACACCTTGCATTCCACATTAACACCAAGTCATTCTCTTCAAATTTTCTATTCTTTGCCTTCTTGTCAAATAGATATTTCATCTGTGCCTGTAACTTCATGTTTTGGCTTTGGGCCTCTCTCCTTACTTCATCAAGTTCAGCAAGTTGCTCCATTTTGTCTTCCATGGGCTCAGGAACTTCCACATCTTCTTGTAAGACAAACTTGTAAACTGGTAACAAATTCTGTATAGGCATCCTGGCCTATGCTCCATACACTAATTCAAATGGATATTTTCCAATTGCCTTCTTCATAGTGATCCTATCAGCCCACACAACCAATTTTAACTTTGAATCCCAAGCCTTCTTGTTCTGTCCTAACATCCTCCTTATAATCTTCAAAAGACTCTTATTGCTAGATTCAGCTTGACCATTAGCTTGTGGATGGTAAGGAGCTGCATAAGAAATAGTAATGTGATCTATGTAGGATCTAGACTAGATTGCAGTTTAAATGTTTAACTTTTACAATGCTTTTACAATGTTTATTTCAAGTTAATTAAAATGAAATTAACTTAAGGAAATAACATAAAGAACGTAATCAAGGTGATTATAACAGAAATGAAAGGAAATGAGAAACAGAAAGAGAGAGAAGAAGAGAAGTGCAAACAACGCTTGATAACGGAGTTCGTCACAGAATGTGACTACGTCTCCGGGTCCACTCCAATAGAGAGACCGATCGATTAACTCCAAAATCGATTACAAATGATGCACCAAGACCATCAGTTCGGCAGCATAACAGGGCTCCGACATACAACAATGGCTCAGAAAATCTCCAACACCTCTCTTTCGATAATCTCCACAGCATCAGGACTTCATCACCTGTAAAAAAAAACTTGATTCCACTCTCACCTCAAGCCCCCTTTTTATACAAAGAATTTCCTCAATTTGGCCTTTAACCAATTGATTTGAAAATATTCACCTTATCTCTCCAAATACATAAAAATATTTACAAATCTCCCAATTTTGCATAAAAAAATCAACCTCCTCCATTTTTAACATATATTAATCTTAAAAATCTCCCTTATAACTTAACCACCCCTCAAAATTTAATAAAATCTTATTTCAAGCCTTTCTCGGGCTTTCATTGTTTAGGGTGGTTTTGATTTAATCTTAAAAAAAAGATTCTTGTTTGTTTAATTTTCAATTTAGGGAGTTGGTTCATATTTTATAGCTATCGGTTTAAAAACATTGGACAAAAATAACCGATGCTAATTATATATGTAAGCCGTCGCGTGGCTTATCGGTGGCTATGTATTTTACTTGGCCGGCGGTCGGGGGTTCAACCCCGGCCGCTGGCTTTTTATAGCCAATTTTAGGCCGATACTCAACAAAACGCAAACCCCACCAAATAAAATTAACGGCCAAATCTTTGGCGGAGTGGTCAGCCGGAAATTTCGCATGCGAACGGTCGAGGGTTCGAGTCCCTTGCGGGCACTCAAAAACAAAATTTTGCTAACAAACAAAACGACCGCCGACGACAGAGTAGAAGGCCACGTGCCGCACCAGGAGGGTGCCACGTGGCGGGTTCTGATTCGCTGAAGCTGCCGACGAAAACGCTGACGTGTCTGCCACTGGTTGCCGACATGGAGCTGACGTGTCTGATGACTCAGATGCCACGTGTGAGGAGATCACTCGCCATCCAAACTGCCACATCAACGCTGACGAGGATGACACGTGTCGGGTTCCAATTCGTTGATCATGCTGACGGAGATGGTGACTCGGATGATGACTGTGTACTGACTGGGCGTACGGACTGCCGATGGACTTGCTGATTGGGCGTGCGGTCCGCCATGTGTCACTCTGCAATTAGTCCGTACTACGCTGACGTGTTGCTGACTCACAGCCGAGTTGTCTGCCACGTGTGATGCCACGTCATCCGTACGGATGCCACGTGTCATCACATGATTGGTCCGTACAATCTACATCAACTGCCACGTGTCGAGCCAGAATTCGCCCATGTGTGTCCGTACAGTACGGACTGCCACGTCAGCATGATGACGTCATCATCAGTACCCTCTAAGTTGACTGAGGTTTGACCGCTCATAACTCTCGCGTCCGATGTCAGATTTCGACGAAACGAGTTGCGTTGGAAAGCTTGCGACGAGATCTTTCCGATGATGCTGACTTCGACAACTTTTGACGACATCATTTTTTTCGCTTCCTGGATGCCCCTGATTCCAGTTTGACCAAGGGTTTGACTGGCCATAACTCATGCAAACAGACTCCTTTTTGCTCCGTTCGAGTTGCGTTGGAACCAGGACGCTGAGC